>CABFOV010010397.1:6117-16333 GCA_902141375.1 Timema poppense
CGGTCCCGGCACAGATTTATCTGATTACCAAACCCTTCCTTCACCTCTGACAAGACATCTTGTGAATGTGGGGAATGCCAGGCCTCCACCGTGGTTCGGATCCCACGTTAAACTGTAGGTCCTCCATTTCATCTCACAATCACCCTACCATTACACATTAGCGTAAGTGCGTATAACCCGAACGGGTAGTAAGACGCGGTGCTAATAATAATAATAATGATTTAGAAATTTTGAATATATTTCCAGGTAACTCATTGGCATTGTGTTACATTTTTGGAACATACATACATGCAAAAATTTTAAGTAGATTGTTTCAAAATGCTATCAACTGGTTAAATTCATGCTTAGTTATTAACTTAGAAAAAGTTTGTTAAATCTAAGAAACAAAACATTCTTTCAAACTACAAATTCAAATGATTAGTTTTCTACATTCAAGCTATTTTACAAGTTCCGACCATTTTCAATGCTAACAACTACTGCACTACAAATAAAGTAAAGTAACAAGCCAAAACTCTAAAACATACATGTATTTCTAACATATTATCTACATGTATGCAAATTCAAACTTGATATCATTATTTTCAAAACAGACAACTATAAAGCTATTAAGTTTGTAATACATCTGAAAATGGTGTGCGGAACGGGGATTTGAACCTTCAATTCAGAAGGTCGTTGCTATACTAGATTCTTATAATCATTCAAGAGACTTCTTATGATTTAGCAAGAGACTGCAAGAATGCATACAGGGACATTCAAATATTACCAAAGCACATATTTTTGGCCATTTTGGACCCCCTCTCCCACCTTTGTAACAAAAATAAGCAAGCAGTCGACCCCCCATCCTGCTAACCTTGTATTCTTTATATTTATTTTTTAATTTGTTCACAGGAATAACCACTTTTTATTCAATTTATAAATTGCTGGTAATTATTACCGTATAGGTATGAACTAGTTTACAATAAACAGTTGTAAAATGAATCTAAATTCATTGTATTAAAAAAGATAAAATTTAAATCTTAATTTACACTTACTTGCAATCATAAACAATCTATTATTAATGAATAAATGATTTATTATAGCTATAAGAAACTCTAAACCTCTTTTAACCTGATAACCAAGCGTTGTTATGACCCCTCATTCACCCTAATCAACAAGAATAAGCAAAGTTTGAACCCCCTTGTCCCCCCTAAGGTACTTTCATAATAATAATAATATAATATTTAGCACCGCGTCTTACTACCCGTTCGGGTTATACGCTTTAAGTACTAACTACTCTAATGGATTAGGAATTGGGAAGGTTGAATTAGAGGAAATGAACCCGCATTTGCGTGGAGGGAGAGTGGGAAACCATTTAGGAAAAACCGCCCCAAGTTCACCCGACCGAGATTCGAACCTCGATCTCCCCGTCCTCAGCAGTCGAGCTCAACACGACAAGCGCGTTAGCCAACTACGCCATCGAGGCGGGTCTTTCATAATACTTGAGCTTCCTAAACACTTTAGGAGGGAAGAGGGTTCTAGCTTTGCTTATTTTTGCCGACAAGGGGGTAAGGGGGGTCACAACAATGATATGTATGACAGAGATAGATGGGCAACAATGAGGCAGTGACCAAGCCACCCAAATGGACACTAATTATATAATTTACAATACTACACTAACAATACTAGCTTTATAATGTAAATCAAATTAAAATTATGTTTTTATAAAACTTTGTCTTTTTGTTTATCTTACCTGCTTAGTGCAATAAATTTAAATTAATTTTACAAAGTGTTTATTGTGAATATTTCGCACTATTAATTTACACCTTTATGTTAATAATTTCCATAAAATTATAAATTGCATAAAAAATAATGGTTATTCCTTTGAAAAGTAACATAATATAAGCAAGATATGGCAAGAGGAGGTGTCGGGCGTTTTGCTTTTTTTTTTTGTTTACAAAGGGGGAATAGGGGGCTCAAAATGGCAAAAAAAAGTAACGTGATAATATGTCATAAGTGCTATAGTTTCCACAGAGAAATGTCTTCATGTTAATTTTAATACCAGAAGGTACAGCTTTGACACACCAAGCAAAAAGTCTATTGTTCGAATCATTGTCCAGAACACATTTTTTAAATATATCATAAACTATTAGGAGATATTCGAATGAACTGAAATATTTACCCATAACGTGTGTGTGTGTGTGTGTGTGCTGTAACAGTAAAGTGATGTGTGTGTATTTTAATTTTAGTGGGTGATAATGATTATGTGCATATCCGCATATTTCACAAGGGCCATAGATTGTTAAGTCTGATATAATTCTCAATGAGAAATGAGATCACAAGAAAAGGGTTGTAAGAGAGAATTAGAGAAAAGAAGTTTATTATCAATATAGAAAAAAATATGCTTACAAGGGATGTATCCACATATTTATATCAAATGGGGACCAAACTGAAATTAAACCGATCACTCTTAATGATGGCCATGTGTACTGAGGTGATTTGTAATTGTAGTCAATGACTCGAAACTAAGAACCATAAAAAAAATGCATTCCTTAATCTATTGGTTTGAATGGCCAAATTTAACAAAATTTTATAAACTATTTTTTGTAGGTGACCTGGTGGCCTAGGGGTAAGGTGTCGGACTTCTATGCTGGCGGCCGGGGTTCAATCCTCGGTCCCGGCACAGATTTACCTGATTACCAAACCCTTCCTTCACCTCTGACAAGACATCTTGTGAATGTGGGGAATGCCAGGCCTCCACCGTGGTTTGGATTCCACGTTAAACTGTAGGTCCTCCATTTCATCTCACAATCACCCTACCATTACACATTAGCGTAAGTGCGTATAACCCGAACGGGTAGTAAGACGCGGTGCTAATAATAATACTATAAGCTATTTTTGTATGACTAATCACTTTTACAAAGGGCCTATATTAGCTTAGAATAGGATGTGCACTTTTGTTCCCCCAGCCCCACCCCTCATATATATGCTATTTACCGACTACGATGCTTTGGTTACATCACGTATCCCATGGTAATCCACAAACACATTTTGAACATTGGTGAGCATTAAACAATTTGTTGGCGGATATGTTTCAACTCGTGATTAGTATATCTATCCGACACTTTAGCTCAGACGGTAGCGTGTTCGTCTACCGAGTTAAATTCCTGCCATGGTTGAAATATTTATTATTGGGGAAATTTGGGTTTACCCTTTCACAGTGATGAATGAACGGCCGGGGACGTGATTTTTGGGCCTGTCCTAGTTTTAGGTTGGATTATAAGACGTATAAAGCTATGACAGACCTAGCAAGTCGGTAGTGGGAAATATATGGCTTTAGTAAAAAATCGTACCCAGGCTGGAAATGGTAGTGGATGTGAAAAAACTCAAAAAAGGGGATGAATTCTTGGCTGGGTAGACTTGTCTACTACCGAGGAAAGCAAGATTTACAGAAACAAACAAAAGCTTTTGAAATATGATTAAATATTTCAAGTTATTAGTCAGTTTTTTAAATGGTCATACATTGAGAATAGTGTATTCTACAGCTGTTAGAGCACACCCCTTAATGTCTTATGGTTAATGATTTTTACAACTGTTGGCAATGGCCTAAAACTAAAAATAAACTATATACACTTCAGTTTAAATTTGTTTGAAATGTAATCAGAAATGGGTCAAATCTTATATTACTTGAATCTGAATCTTAAATTTACTTTTAAATCCTCGAATCTTTAAAAAATGCACAATAAATTAAAGTGAAAATATTTAAAATATAATTTAAACAAAGTAGTTTGTCACCACTGACAAATTCTATTTTGTGCGCCATTTCTATTATGTCATAAACAACAACTAAAACACTGTTTTAAGTAAATTAACCATATTAATACAATGTTGCCCTTTTTTTATGATTTTGTTATTCTTTCAACTTCCCAAGTCTATATAAAATTTATTTTTGCCAATTGTTTAAAATTGGTATATCAAGTCAAGCTCTTCATAATTGTATTTGAGGGACTATTTTAAGATTTTTACAAATCTCGAGTACCGTAGAATCCGAGCGTCCCATCTCAAACTTCATTACATACCTTGTGGTTTTACCTGAGGTTATATAATTGTTTTGTTTTTTCAGGTGTTTAACACACATTAGTTTTAATACCCATAATGTGTTGATTGTAATGAACCAGGGTGAAATTTTAGAGGGAGTGAAGAAGGCGACTTGGCCCCAACAGAAATTAATAAAATATCTGTGATAAATTTTTAAATCCTATTTTAACTATATAACTTAAATTTCAAATGTATGAACTAAAAAAGTATCATGCAATTTCCTAGAGTATGTATGTTTTAGGAAAGGAATGCGGTTATTGTGTCACGCTAAATGCTTTTGGTTTTCGTGCAGCTGCAAAGTGGTGTTATGTAATGCGTGTACTGGTATTGTCTAAACACACACGTCACGAGCAGACGCACGGACAAGGCTGGTACTTGTAGACTGGTACGTACACGACGCTCGAGGAGGTTGGATGGCTGCCCCTTTTCTCCGCAACACTGACGACAGCTTCCTTCTTCCTTCCTTTGCTCGGCGCGTTAAGACGTGAAGATCCCTTTCCGCCTGGTGGGATAAAATACACATCTGAAAACATCAGCAATGGATTTCTTCCAGTTATGATTTACAAAATAGTGTTTCGCTATCACTGCTATAAGGAATTTCATGGTATAGTCACTAATAAAGCTAAGGAGACTTTAAGTCTCCTCATTTTTATAGGAGGGGCATGACTAAGAAAAGTTTACCATTTGCGAGTAAAATGGTGGTTTTTCAAAACTTCCCCTCTTGCCATATTCTTTCTATTATTATTATTAGTTTATTATCTTTTTGGCTAAAGGGCTTGAAATTTTCTATTTCAGGTAGAGAGTGAGAAATAAGAATCTTATTTTACCGAAATCGACAAGAGCGCTTTTCCATCTTCCCTCCAGGCTGGTGCATTTTCTCGTGAATAACCATCTTATTCTTTGCCAATTATATTAAGTTGTTAATAACCTTTTTATTTAAATTATTTGTAATAAAAATAATATGCTATGAATCGGTTATTTACAACATTATTCCGCATTAATGTTAGTTTTTGGAAGTATAACTTTACAAAATTATTTTTTAGTGTTTATGAAATATTTACTTCGTGATTGTATAACTGGTTTCACAGCAACTATGCACATTTCTATTCCTTACCATGATTGCTTCGACGGCGTTCTTCTTCTGTCACGTGAACCTCGCGAGGTTTTGATCCTGCAACTCTAGCGTTTGAGGACCGTGCCAAGTTTCTTGCCTCGCTGTTGATCTTCCTCGCGGAGGAGCTGGGCTTGCTCGTCGCAGTAGACCTACAGTTTCGTAACAGTCGCTGAGTCACAACTCTTAAAGAAACCCTTATTTTCACTCATGGGTACATAATTTTATGTACGGTAAGAACAAATATTAGTACAAACTTACAAAACCGTATGTTCTGCTTAAAATTAATATACAATTGACATATGCTATAGGTGACCTGGTGGTCTAGGGGTAAGGTGTCAGACTTCTATGCTGGCGGCCGGGGTTCAATCCTCGGTCCCGGCACAGATTTATCTGATTACCAAACCCTTCCTTCACCTCTGACAAGACATCTTGTGAATGTGGGGAATGCCAGGCCTCCACCGTGGTTCGGATTCCACGTTAAACTGTAGGTCCTTCATTTCATCTCACAATCACCNAAACTGTAGGTCCTTCATTTCATCTCACTATCACCCTACCATTACACATTAGCGTAAGTGCGTATAACTCGAACGGGTAGTACGACGCGGTGCTAATAATAATAATAATTGACATATGCAGGTAAAAACCTTACCTTTCTCTTGTTTTAGAAGTATCAGTTATTTCTTTCCTGGACCTAGCTGGTTGGCGTCCCTCTAGAGGTGGAGTTGATTCCTTCTTGTTTGAAGCGACACTGCTCCTTGCTCTCCTGTGGGTCCTTTGTCGTCTCATTTCGTTCTCCCCTGCACCTAGGTCCTCCGAGGAACTACCGTGGCTCTGTAACAAAAGTTCTCTGCTGCTGGCCCGCTGTAGCAACCGCGCGGTCCTACTCGTCGGTTTGCCGCTCGAGGTGGTGTTTCCCTTTGTCCGAACATCCAAGCTGATAGCGCGTTCCTGCTTCAACAACGTTCTTGTCTGGGCGGTTGACGCTCGGCGAATCTCTTTGGTGAAGCTCTCCACTGAGGAAGTGGAAGATGTCGGACCCAAACGAGATTTTGAAAGTCTCTGGTTTATTCTGACATTACTGTTACTCCTCGAGTGTGTCGCACCGGAACTAAACTTTATGTCGTCTTTCTTTTTGGAAGAAGGTGCTTCAGAAATGGTGCTTAGACACGCGGATGGTTTCCTCACTTGCCCGACTCTTTTCCCTTTCCTTCTTCCTAATTCTTCGTCATCATCATCAGTACTGCTAGCCTTGCATGACTCTTCATCGGTGTATCCATTCACTGCTTGAAGAATTTGATCAGCCGCTTTCGTAAGTTCCTCTAAAATATTTGATTCTTTATCGATTTTGTCATTTTTTGTTTGTTTTTCCATTTTATTTGTGTTGTTTTTGTTGCTTACCTCTTTGCTTTGCCTCATATGAGATCTTGATAGGTTTCTTTGATCTTCACGATTGTGTAGTTTTTCCAAACTTGACGTTATTAACTGATTGTGGGCATTTGAGTTAACTTTATTCGTTTCTTTTTCTTTAGATCTCACTTCATTTGCGTGTTTTGACACATTGAGACGATTATATTGTTGTGGAGGCGTTTCAGATTTAACTGGTGTCAAGCTTCTCACTAGGTTATCAAGAGCACTTAAACTTTCACGTCTCTCCTGGGAGGGAGACCGGCGCTTGGTTCTTAGCTCTTTGCTATCGTCACTTCTTTGCCTCTGATTATTTGAGTTTTTCATTCGATACCCTTCATCAGTTCTTTGTACGGTCTTGGTTGAGTGAATACTTGAATCGTGGAACGCTCTAAGTTTGTTTTCGGGAAAACTTTTCGTAGTAGATAATTTTTGTGGTGACAAATCTCTCTTTCTCTCATGTGTGTAACAATCTTTAGAGTTGAGATTAGAAGGATCCACCCTTTTATAAGATGGAAGGCTTCTTGACGTTGGTGATTTGGGAGAATCGGAAAATACTTTGGTGGCCGTCTGGCTTTCTGAACTGTAATTTAAACTATTGGGAGAGGTCACTGTTGATTCTTCTTCAGAAAAGTGTTTGTATGTTTTATTGTCCCCAACATATCTTTTCCCGTGTAAATAAGAATTTTCCAACACACTATACGGTTTAATTTCCTCGTAATCGTGATCATTTACATCATTTTTTACACATTCGCTCTCACAAGTTTGGAACGGTAGTTTTGTTTGATATTTTTCTGGTGCCGGCAAATTTTTTGTATTTTTAGCCACAAGTTTATGTGAAGAGCCTATTATATCTTTATCCGGTGTCACGCGCAATCCAACGTGCATATTTCTAGGAGACTGCAAATACAAGGGCGGACTTTTGTTTGCGAGCCTTTTCGATGCCAAATCGAATTTATGATCCTCAACATACACACTATCAGTTTTAATCATCTGACCATCACAAATGTTTGTAAGATAACCAGAGTTTGAGATATTTTCCTTGACCTGACTTGAATCTCTACGATTTTGACTATAATATCTATCAGTCTGTAATGAGGCATCTTGTCGTCCGACGGACTTGTGAATGTCGGATTTGTACCCGTCTCGATCCTGTCCCTTATCCCCGTCATATTTGAGAGAGATGGACGTAATTCTGGGTTGACCTGACCTTGTGCTCACGAGTGTCTCTATTGAGCTGAGTTTAGAAGATTCACCGTAAGATGGCACAGTTGTTGTGGCCAAGGACACCTGGCGCTGTTGCTCAGTCAAAGAATCTATTAGAACAGAGAATGTATTCATTTGTAAGTAAAGTTAGAAAAATAATTTATTATTCTGTTGGGAGGGGCGAGGCGGTCATTCAGCTCTTATGGATGAGCTGCCAGTGCTAAGGATATGAGGAGTGAATAATTTAAAAAATAACTGCTTCAGAATCTAAATTAAATTAGCTTGGTATATCACATTATAGGACAATTACCCCTTCTAGGTGAGAATACGCATCTCGACCGACACAACCCATTGAAACTACCCCAACCAGTTATTTTTATATTAGATTTTTATGATTCAATTAGTATTTGTCATTAGGTACATGACATATCTTCTATCTTGTATATAATCAAACTCTTCATTTTATTAATATATATATATTCAATTTTATATTAAACATTTTTGAAAAATTAATGTTAATTAATGAAAGCTTAAATATATATTTTAATGCTGTCAAAAATTTAGTAATCTTCTATTCAATGATTCTGTTTTTTATTAATATATAATACTTTATACTAATTTTGATATTTAAAAAAAAAATAGTCACAGTCCGATTACTAAAATTTTCCTACCACAGCAATCTACATTAATAAAAAATTAAAAGCTATAATTTAATTTGAGTAATTAATCTGCTGTGCTATGTAGTATCTTTCAAAGTACTTGCGTAAACAAATTGTTGTGAAATGTGTACGAACTAAGTAGTAAACAAGTCGCACTGTTTCCAATTTCAAGCAATGGCCACTTACACATTTCTCTACTATTCAAAGTACAACAGTAATAAACAATTATTTTTTTAAATCAAATATTAATGTGAATAGCTTTCAGGGTGCATCAAAAAAAGGTAATGTGTTCTCAAATTTAGTTGGATAGCGTTTTGTTTAAAACAGGGACTTTTAGGGCATTGTCCCCCCAAAACTAAAGAGGGGTATATAGACCCTATTCCCGCCAAATGTCTGAAAATTGAATGTTTTTATAAATTATATATTGGTCCACCCAAGATTTTTTTTTATATACATTTACCTCGAGGCTATTTGGAGTGGTCCTCCTTGAGCAAATTTTTAAAAAGTAGATGCCTCTAGAATCTGTTTGGAATGGTGCTTCCTAAGAAAAATGTTGAAATATGGATTCCTCAAAAAGCTATTTAAAATGATTTTCACCTGAAAGGGTTTTAGAACATTATATGCCTTTAGAAGTTATTTGGAGTGGTCCTTGCTTGGATTTTTTTTAAATTAAATGTATTTTAGAAACTAATCGGTGTGGTCCTCTCCCGGCAAATTTTAGAAAATTGGATGACTATAGATGCTATTTGGAGTTGGTTCGAGGCCATAATTCACCTTCATTTTGGAGAATATCATAAGGGAGTAAAATGAATCCAAAGGTGGACAAATTTATTCCAAAGAAGAGGGGAGGGTCAAATTCTTTCCAGGAGGGAGGCAATGCCCTTCCTTGGTTCCCACCGCCACTGAGTGTTGATATTTACCAAGCACTTTATTAATCGATGTATTATATAAACACAAGATTTACAAACTAGCGTTACTACTATAGAAATCAGATGAATCTCAACTCTCTTAATTATATCAGCGGACCACCGCACTGGCGCCAAAATTAACAGTTTTATAGTTGTAACTATGACTCTAGCCAGGCTACATCGGCAAGGTATGGTTTGATATGTGGAGCTTGTTAAAATGTATATATGGCAAGTTGTCCCCACTCATCTTCCCATTTGACCAATCTTGGATCTAGCTACCTCGAAAAGAAATGATATGGTAATTGATGCAAGGAAGAGAATGATGAAAACAATTCGCTTGTAGATTGTCGTTTAGTCATTCTGCACCTTCCGTTGGTCCTCACTCGTGTTTAAAACATGAATATCAAATAAACGTTAAATGTAGTTTTTATTGGCAAACTACACACATTTGCCTCTTACATGACAAAAGCTTGGTGTTGAGAGGAGCTGCATTTAAATTGTTACGTTGCCCCCAAAAATAATAATAAAATTATTATTATTATTATTATTATTATGTTTTAACACCATGGTTTTTTATAGTTTAACCTAAGGGTTAACGAATAAGGAAGAGAATGTTCACCTGCGCATAAATATGTAGAGGGGATTGCCACCAAGATCATTTCCACCAAATTAATATGTTCAAAGTAGGCCCATGACTAGCAAGAAATACTTTAAACTCTAAAGGTGACCTGGCGGTCTAGGGGGTAAGGTGTCAGACTTCTATGCTGGCGGGTCCGGGGTTCAATCCTCGATCCCGGCACAAATTTATCTGATTACCAAACCCTTCCTTCACCTCTGACAAGACATCTTGT
>CABFOV010010399.1:0-16324 GCA_902141375.1 Timema poppense
GTCTTCACAATATATGGGCCATCCCATGCCCTGTGCAGTTTAGATGAGGTTCCTTTTCTGACTGCTGGCTGGTGCAGCCACAAACGATCACCAACTTTATAGGCACCACCAATTCATTTTCAGTCGTACACATCTTTTTGCATCCGATGTGTTTTGTCAAGATGTTCTCGTGTAAAACGATGTGCAGTTTATAAATTTGTTCTTAACTGCCGAGCATACTGTACGACATTGTTGGCAGGCTCTGGTTCTCCATACATCACGTCAATTGGTAACCGTACCTCTCGACAGAACATGAGATAGTAAGGGGTGAACTTCATCGAAAATTGAGGACTGGACCGGTATGCTAGTAGAACTTATTGCAGGGCCTTGTCCCAGTTGTCCTGAGAGTTGTTGACGTACTGGGAAATCATTGCGCATAGAGTTCTATTGAATCTTTCTACCAGGCCATCTGACTGTGGGTGGTATGGAGTTGTGAGAGTTTTCTCTATCCCACGAAGTTGACACATTTCTTGGAATAGCTTAGACTCAAACTTGCGTCCTTGATCTGTATGAAGTTCCACTGGCACAACAAACCAGCAGATGAACTCCTCCACAATGAGCTTAGCTACTGTTGACGCTTTCATATTTGGCATAGCATAGGCCTCAATCCATTTGGTGAAGTGGTCAGTCACTACGAGAATATATTTGTTTCCTTGAGCTGTATTTTGCAAGGGTCCCAAAATATCCACATTTACACGCTGGAGGGGAAATCCTGAGAGGTAAGTCCTAAGGGGTGCTCTCAGTTTGGTGGTCGATTATTTCCTTCTCGCGTAATTAGGACATTCTGTACACCACAGCTCTACATCATTGGTCGTCCCTGGCCAATAGAACCTATGTCGGATTTCTCTAACGTCTTTGTAACACCTAAGTGGCCATCATTAACCGCATTATGCAACGATATTAAAATATCGGTATATAGGTGACGTGGTACTACAAGCAGAAGTATATCCGGCTTATTTTCTTCCAGCCAGCGACGTTACAGCAGGCCCCGATGTACTTCTAGTCGTTTCCACGGTGCCCACAAGCTCATGTAGTTCTCTCCTCTAATAGATGCTTCACAGGCGGTTGACTTATTCTTGTCTTCCCGCTTTAGTTTATCAATGTGTCCGATGGTTTCATCAGCGTCGTGTAGCAATCTGATGTCCGTATCTGACCAATGAAGCGCCCAGCTTGAGTTATCTTGAGATATAGTGGATACCGTCAGCAGCTCCTGCTCACATTGTTTACATGGCAAACGTGATAATCTATCAATAGTTCCATGACTCTTTCCAGGACGATGCTCTACCATGAAATCAAACTCGGCTAATTGCTCTAGCCACCGGGCAACCTGCCCTTCAGGTTTTTTAAACTGCTGCATCCAGCGAAGAGAGTTGTGGTCTGTGCGTACTTTAAGCTTTTTGCCGTATGAATAACTCCAGAAGCATCGAGTTTCATACAACAAAGACAACATATCTTTTCTAGTTACACAATAGCGACGCTCAGCCTTTGTTAGCGCTCGACTAAGGTAGGATACTACGTGTTCTTCTCCCTCCTTTACTTGACTTAAAACAGCTCCAATACCTGTCCCACTCGCATTTGTATCCAAGATAAACTCAGTGCCCATGCTTGGATAAGCAAGAATTGGAGCAGATGTGAGACGTTGTTTCAGCTGTTTAAAGGCACAATCACACTGTTCACTCCACCTAATGTCAATTAATTCCTTTATCTCAGTAGAGTTATTTAAATCTGAGAGGAGAAGTGCTTCACGCCTTATTGTTATATTTTGCTCTAATTATGTATTTACCTTCTATTTTGTCCTAAATAAAACAAGCTTTGTTTATGATTGTTAAATTTCTGGTTTGGTTTTCCCATCACACTTCCAATAATGCTAGTTAATTGTTACAAGAGGCTTACACTAATATCGATCATATATTATATAGCTGACCCATTACAGTTTTGCCTTGAAATATGAGTAAAGAATGAACCTAGGCATGGGACGACTCCTGAATAGCTCTTTGATGAGAGAATTGACGTGTTCAGACAAATATCCCAAGTTCTATTCCTGTGTGAAGGCGTCAAATTATAATAAACTTAGCCAAAGGCTGTAACTTAGCTTTCCTCAATTATTTATAAACATTCACTAACTCTTTTAATATTCCTAACTCATACTTTGGAACAGATTTCTTATAAAGATTGTTAAGTTAGTCTTTTAATCCACCATACATAGATTTTTTTTATCAAACTTAATCACTAACACCTTTTTGAAAATCAATTATTCACACTAAAACCTTTGTTCCCATTTGCTCTTTACAAAATTATCAATAAATTGGTAGCAAATAGCAGTCATATTCACCTGTAGGGTCCCATTTTGTTATTAGGTGTGTTCCAACCTTGTCGGATACAGGGGTGCAGAATATGTCCGAACGCGCGAACGAGGTTCGGGGGAAATTAAAACAGTCCTGTGGAAATTTGGGGCAGTTCAACAATTTTATTGACGTTTTTTAGTACATTCTGGTTCTGATATGGTAGTTTCATTTGTATGAAAAGTCAAGGCCGATGACATGCAACATCTGACACTATCAGCATGTGTCATAGTGAGGCAGTGTCGGTGTAAGCACAAATAGTTGCGGTGTCTAGGGTTTAAAATAATGTGTCAAAGTTCTAGATAAGAAGTCCCAGGTTGAGAAAGGGGAAAAGGAAAAATCGAATAATTCAATCTGGCTAATGGCGTGATTGAGTGATGAATCATCATTCACCTACCCTACCACGGGTGTTTGGTAGCTATGACAGGCAGGCGGTGGAGGATAGGGAAGGTGTTTTGTTTTAGTTTTAATTCATTCCCCCGTTATATTGCGGCCTAATTACATGGCAATGTGCATGCAGTTTATTTAAACTTTTAAATTCAGGACATACTTGTAATAATTGTACAGCCATGAAATTGTTCTTTTTAGTGGACCTATTAAGGTTTGTGCATTGTACAATAGATAAATATTTATAAAAAATTAGATGGTTTAGTGAAACAAATGTTTATTATGTCAACTTTTAAGAGCAAACAAGTCAACTCTGCTTATTGGGAATGGTGTGTCAGACGTGATAAACTCAGACATCACATATTTAATAAACATTCCCAAGGAAAGCCTAGAAGAAAGGATCAAGGGAGTATTGCAAGTTTTGTAAAACGTAAATTATGTGATCAGGAAAAACTCATAGTCGTAAATAGCAATAGTATTTCCCCTAGTGTGGTTGATAGTAGTGACAAGTCTACAAAAAAAGAAAAGTCTATGAAAATTAACAATTAGACCAAGGTTTCCCGGGATGACACTCCATTGCCTCCTACTTTCAAGTACCAGTAAGCCTACTGGCATCAATGAACAACATTATGTAATCCACACAAAGAAATGGGAAAGTTGCCATTTCTGGGAGACAACTAAATTTTTTATAAGGTAGATACTATAAAAATAACTATGATTAAAAAATATTTAAATTTGGATTTTCCAAACTATGTATTAGGTAATAAATAATCCTTACTCCCTTCAGCCTCTATAAAACAGTCAAGGTTTTATTTTGAGTGCTATAGTTTTCGGGGAATTTTTTTAATGAAAATATTATGTTCTGGGGAAATAATGGATATCTGAACATATTCTGCACCCCTGATAAGATATACTTTTAGTTACACTTAGTGACAAATTCCATGATTCACTGGTATCTACTCTAGAGTTGTTTGCTTACTTTTAGTAGGTACACATTTTTATAATGTATACAATGTAATTTCTCAAACATATAATTCACCCCTTCACTTTTTTCCTCATACTATGCATAGAAAACATGATTTGTGATTGCATAAACTGTTAGGTTTTTATTTTTAGACTCTAATAAACACAAGCCTGCACTCTTCGATTCATATAAATGTAAGGGGGGAATAGGGGTACAGCACATACCCTAGAAGAGATGGGCAACAAATCACTAACTGTGATTTTTTCACCGATACCATTTGATCACCGTTACTCCCAGTGACTCGATCTCAAAAGTATCAGTGATCGGAGATACTCGCATCAGATGGCAACAGTTACTTGAACTGCGGAGCTAGTATTGCTTCTTCTAGACACTTGAGTAAATACTAACTTCGCGGTCCTTGTTATTCTTTTATTTTATACCAGTTAAATGAACCTTATTGGCTGGCACCTTTTACGTGTTATTTCTGATTCAGATTGCTACGTAAAAATGATATTAATGGCTTAAACGTTTCATTCACATGCGTTTTCAATACAAAATATTTGTTGTTAAGAACAAAATCAAAAAGCAAGCTTACTAAGCGAATCATATTTCAGCTTCTTTTTAAAAGTAGGCTATGAAAAAAAAATCTTTTTTCGGGGATCCTATCCCCAAAATCGCAAATAATAAATTAAAATAAGTAACAAAATAAAAAATATATAAATAAACCTTAATATTTACTATGCGTTAATGATCCTTAATCATCCTGTAGTCTAATCTAAAATGTGTGTATATAATAATTGATTAAATATTTTCTAGCATCTCTTAATTTAATGTTAAGTCTCAGTGGTGTGATTATGACTTTTATTCCTTTATTTTTAAATTAGTTTATTTGCTTCTAATAAAGGTATAGTTCCTCTACTATAAGATGTACAGTATTTAAAATATAATAACACCACACTAATATAAAATATTACTTGCATTCCAAATACTTTCTAAACCAATAGCCATTAAGTTATGTTCATTTTTAATGTCAGATAAATTTTAACTGTAGTAAAACATATTACTAAATAAATTACACAATTACAGGAGTTTCCCATAGTACGTTAATAAGTTTTAATATTGGTACTAATTTTTAACATATTGTTTGTTGGACTACTAATTTTTCCAAAATTACATAACCTTTCCCTATAAAATATTAAATAACTTTTTTCTTTTTTTTAATTGTATGAAACTTCTTAAAACGTATAATTTTGTATTGACTGTATATTAGTCAGGCAATATGAAACCCAGATAAAACCTGAAGATTAAGCTGTCAATATCACTGCTGACAGGAAGAGCTTAAGTTAGGGCCTTAAGAATCTAATTCCACTGGAAGCAGCCAAACTCCCTAGTAAATAGTTTTCCTTCCAACCGATTGTCATGGGACTATTTGATTAAATACCCAGTACTAAGAAATACTCGATTTTACTCGCCAACTCGGACAACAGCTAAATACTAGCTGTGACCGTGGTTGACAAAATATAAGTTCACGTTTACACTTAATTCTGTTGACGATATGGTAACCAGCAGGGGCGGACAGTGGCGGTCTTTGCTTTGATAAAACGCAACCGTAATAAACATAAGGTAATTTACATTTTCTAAAGTATAGACAGACAGACAAAATATTGACCTACTAGGTACCTACTGCCTAGCAACAAACTGTGAAAGTGAAATAATATCCGTCCATCAAGACATTGTGAATGCCAGTCACAGTGAAAAAACACTGGTATTAATCACCAATATTTTGAAATCACATTTGTAGTCACTGATATCGTAAAATCACTGTTTAGTCCATCTCTACATAGTACCTCCTTATCTTCCCTCTTCCTGGAATAAATAAAAATACACTCAAGAAACTTATGATATCTTCAAAAAAAGGTATTCAGAAATATAAGGTTTAGGAAAATCCCCACTCATTAAAAAGAGTAAAAAATCCTTAGTAAACATAGGTCTGCAAATGAACTCGCACAGAGAAACCAAGGCACTTTTGAGAAGCCTAGGCAATTTTATCTTTCGATAGTAAAAACAGCTAAGATTAAAAATAAAATGTTATTTGGATTTATATAGAATAAATGTATTACTATAACACAACAAACTATGTCTACACCAGGCATCATACTCATTGTAACATAAGGTCCACATTGAAAGATGAAAATACAGATGGCCCCACATAATAGAAAATACAACATTGTCATGAAGTTTAAATAAATCCATCTTAAAATGCTTATTACTATAGAAAGTGAATTAAGATAATGTAGAAATAAGACCAACTTTAATTTTTTTGCAGAAAAATTTAAACTCTTTTATCTAGTAAGGGAGTGAGTGTTGGGCTTTAAATCTTGTTTTGAAGTCACTTTCTTAATAAATAACAAATGAGCGTCCATAAGCTATGATTTATCAGGTGTTTTGTTTGTCTTCGTGAGCTGTTCAAACACTCTAATATAAATGCTGCCAAAAATTGCCAATATTTTGATTTAAATTAACTTTTTATAATCATGTAAAGGGTAAACATTCAGTACACTAAACTCACTGACTAGATTTTCTCAAATAATGCCTGATTTCCAAATGTAATAATCTCAAATTATGTAACTACAACATTTATAAGATGATAGATCGGGCTACATTGAATAATGATTCAACAAAAGGTTCGTGGGTTACACACAATCAATGATTGGGCCACATTCGCCCAGCGGGTTGCAAGTTTTACATGCCTGTTCTACATGTTGTCCTTCCATGTGTCCCACAAAATGTTACATCATTATATCGAACTGTTTCGTGTTCTTAGACAAATCCCAGATTTTATTTGAATCATCCGACACAACTTTTCAACTTGCTGTTTTTTTGTTTTTTTAAATTTATCCAATTAACATCAGCATCACAATCATGTTTGTTACTCATATTTTAACTTCATTATCATAATAGTATTTTACCACACTCAAGACAATTATGCCAAAGTGATAGAAAGAAACATACTCCAAAATGTTTGAGTAAAAAATAACACAATAACAAAAATAGACTACAAGTGTTTAAACTACTTCACACTTGAAAATGAGCAAAACTGCCGATGTATTGATAATTAAATATTTATTTGTCAACATTATCCCTGTATGTTGTGAAATTTTGCGTCAAAGGTGGCTCATTATAGGGCAGGAATTTTTGTTTAGTAAGCTTTACTTGACTAAGAATCTTCAAAAATTGGCATCCATTCATGCTTGATATTGTTCCAATGGTTTCCAAAAATTGCAAGGTTTGACCCAAATAATTGTCCGAGATCATCGCAACCACTTAATAACCTACAAACGTTCATAATAATTTAATATTAATATATATATATATATATATATATTTGCTGTGTCATCTACCAGACCGGTTATCCGAATTTAACTACACTGGTGGAATAGGTGCAATTTAAGGAAAATATACCCCTGTTTATGTGGAAGGAGGTGGCGAACTCTTTAAGAAAAATTACAACCTGTTTAGCATTTGAATATTGATTTCATCACCGACAAACCAAAGATACGTTGCTTATATATAATTTTATAAATACAATTAAGTTATCACAAAAGTATTGATATTTTTGAAGTTAAGCTAGCAGCTCCCCTAATCTAAACACAAGATTACTACAGTAAACTCTATCAAGCATACAACTATTAGCTTGGAATAGTCAAAAAGGACCTATGTAATAATTTATGTTTTATCATTTTATCCTCTAACCTTTGAAATTGAATTTTGTGTAACAACAAATATTTACCTTAACAAACATTGCAAACCTCTCCCTTCCCCTTTCCTACATCCTAGAAATATGTAACCACTAGGTTGGAAACCACTCTACTATTATATATTCCATCTTAAACAAATGTTAACAGTTGGTTTTTTTCATGATAAACTGAACATAAAGTTTTTTTTATCATGTTAATATTCTGCTTATGCCATATTATTAAGGTAGCTAATATTAGAAAGAAAATGTGACAGTTTTTTTTACATTAAGTGTAGCTTTGTATTTGTAAAATATAATTGTGTATGTTGTGAAAAAAGTCTTTAGTTTTGATAATCTAAATAAAGATACCCTATTCCAAACTTAGTTTAATTCTTATTTATATTTCGTTAAAGTATACCCTTATTATTATTATTAGCACCACGTCTTACTACCCGTTCGGGCTATACGCACTTACGCTAATGTGTAATGGTAGGGTGATTGTGAGATGAAATGAAGGACCTACAGTTTAACGTGGAATCCGAACCACGGCGGAGGCCTGGCATTCCTGACATTCACAAGATGTCTTGTCAGAGGTGAAGGAAGGGTTTGGTAATCAGATAAATCTTTGCCGGGGCCGAGGATTGAACCCTAGCCGCCAACATAGAAGTCTGACACCTTACCCTTAGACCACCAGGTCACCGTATCCACTTACGTTTGTTGTGTTTAATTTTAGAATTTAAAGAAATAGCTAAGAAAATTATTAGATACTCGAACCATTATCACTTGAACAGATTTTTATAAAAACTTATTTTAAAACCAACTGTAAATAAAAAAGTTGATCTTGTTATTAACAGTGAACATTAAAAAAAAGCAATATGTTTATTTCATATCATTAATTTATTTTATTACATTTGGTTTAAAAAAATTAAAATTGTTCAAGTGAGATGGATTCACAAAACAAACTAATAGTACCAAAAAAAGAAGAAAGAATAATAATAATGCCACATGGATAAAATACCCACTGATCCATCGAGACCGCTATCATAAATATACATTGTGTTGGTAGATTGGTCTAGAATGCAGCACCTATACGGAAAACACCTTACAACTATTTTAACCCATACTTAACAGATCTTTCGTGTTAACTTAATATGTGCTATTCTATACATAAAATCTTTTTGCTCGAATAATTCATGTTAAGCGATGTAATGACATCTATAGTCGAGAATGTTCCTTTGAATTCCTCTTTAGTAGAAGGATTTTTTAATTATATTAATGAAATAATTAATTTTGTTTGGAAAACTATCGGATTCAACTCAAACTTTACTGTGATTGAAAGGGCCTCAACAAATTTTGTAGTGGATGCATATGATAACATAGTAAAGTGGTTAGATTTCAACGAATTCCAAGAAAAATTATTCGGGACATTTCTCCTTATGCTATTTACAAATATATTTCTAATATTTATATCTTGGAAGGTGTTTGGTAAAAAGATATCAGAAAAATTCATGAAACCAGGTAAAAGAAAAGAAGGCTTCACTAATTTATAGGCTTATTTATGTTTTAAGCTTTTGAATGATTATTTAAGCTATCGCATTTGGTATTCATTGTGAAAATGTCTTTATATATAGTTTCAAAGAGAATATTACATAAAGAGGAACAACAACAAAAGCCAATAGGGTAGAAATTGTTTATGGGCTGTATCCTAATAGTCAAGTACACTTGATTCAGACTTGATGACTTCACACGCAATTGAGATCAAAGACTGCAACAGACTATTTGAACAGAAAACTAGCCTATCCTTTCCACACCCTTGAGTCCACATTGCTGCATCCTATCAATGATCCTAGAAACTATTTTAAACACCATCTATTAGCGCGAATTAGCATTGGCTACTTACTTACAGATTTTTGGTGGCATCTTTTCACTGGACATGACAAATTATACAAAATATCCAACACACTAATGCAACATAAACAGTACAATTAACGTATATTATTACAGAACACATTACTCTACGAGCTTTATTTCTAGCAGACGAAAAATTAAACAGTGGCCGGTCAAACACTGCATCGGTGGCGTGTCAAGGGTGTCTTGCCGTTGCCCTTGGTCTAAAGGGTGTGTGAGGGGTACATCAGCACACTTTGTGACTATTCAGATAAATTTACACTTGATCACGTGATTGCCAATATGCAACTATCAAGTGAACGTCAAGAGTCAACGGCGCATGAAGTAGACTATTCGGATACAGCCATGGTTATTTTTGAGAAAGTATTTTCTTAAAAAAAAAATCTACCTTGAAGTGTTATTTATTTCAAAACTAAAATATTTTGATTGACTAGTCAAATAGTTGGCCTAACTAAAAAATTAAAATGTTTCTTCCAGTATACTCTCATAACAAATTTGCATGGTGATAACTATTTTAATGTATTAATCCATCCAAAATTGTATTTTAATTGAATATTAATAGATTTTGTTGATTAATTGGTTTGTTAATTTTTTGGTTATGCTTGTTTGATTATGTAGAGGATGGGTAATTAAACGGAGTATCAGTATGTCATTTAAAGAACACTTTATTACTAACAACAAGAAAACAAAGAACCCACACTGTCTCACAGATTATGCACCAACAAATTATTAAAAACAACAATACCAACCAGCAAAAATTGAATTTCCTCAACACTCCTAAATGAAATTTTTATACATTTTGGACAAAATAGAGTAGGCCTATTGTCAAATAAACATTGGCTTATATACAATTTCCAACAGATGACAGCACTTATAAAACTTTGGCTTATTCAATATATTCATGAACATCTTATTCACCTGTTAACTTTGGCTTATTCATCATATGAACATCTTATCTGCCTGTTGTTCTTCTGTAATTATGAAGTAGACCTTGATCACTTCTTCAGCAACCTTGTCCCAAACAAAATGGTACTGTATGCTGACATGTTTGTGCCTCTTATGGTGTTCAGGATTCTTGGCTACCTGGATTGCAGATTGGTTGTCCTTAAAGATTTTTAGAACATTATTTTTGTTTAGCATATCTTAAAGAAGACTTTGAGTTCAACAATATTCACTTGCTGCTAAATTTAAGGCAATATAGACTTACTCAGATTTCTTGGAAGATACACTAATTCCATTGTTGCTTGTTTCTTTGAGCACCAAAAAACACAAGACCCAAAAACGTTAAAGGACTAATTTATAGTAGACTTGCGATCTTCCAAGTCTCCTCCCCAGTCTGTATCTCCAAAGCCTTCTATTTCAGCATTGGTTTGATTTTGGTCATATACAAGTTTCACTCGATGGTTCCTTCTGAGAAGGTACCTATTTTCTCTTTCATCAGCCGTTTCATATTAAACTTGCTCTTGAGAATCTTCTTTGCTCTCACTCAAATTTCCCTCTTAATTTTCTAATTACCCGCCTCGGTGGCGTAGTTGACTAACACGCTAGTCGTGTTGAGCTGCTCGACTGCTGAGGACGGGGAGATCGAGGTTCGAATCTTGGTCGGGTGAACTGGGGGTGGTTTTTCCTAAAATGGTTTTCCACTCTCCCTCCACGCAAATGCGGGTTAACTTCCTCTGACCTTCCTAATTCCTAATCCATTAGCGTAAGTAGTACTTAAAGCGTAAGACCAGCTGCTAAAAAAAACACCCTTGCGAACAAGTTAAGAATCTCATGGCCCGTTATAAGAATTTTTGTAATAAATTTTTTTCATATTTTTCAATTTTTTTTATCCAAAATAGAATAATATATTGGAGTAGGATATTAAACAATTAACAGTATTTTAATTTTGTAACTATTTAAAATTAAAATAAATATTTTTACTTACTCCCATACTGAGTTAATTGAAAGATATATACAAAAACTGAAGGCAATACATAAATACAGTTATAGAGTAATGTGTATAACCTGAATGGGTAGTAAGACACGGTGCTAAAAAAGATACTTATTCTATAAGGTAGGGATGAGAAGTGTAGTTTAGGGAAGTGCACCTGTATTGGAGTAAAGGGACTAGAAAAATGACTGTTGATTGACATTCATAAAACCACTCATTCATCTGATGAGAATATAATTATGATTCCTTCCTCACAGGAAATTCATGTTATTGATAGGTTGACACCTTAGACCATAAGACCACCAATTCAATTTTATTAAATTTAGAAAATAGACTTATACTGACGCAAATACAAAGCAAATTCCATTACTAAAGAATTTAAAAACTCTATTTTGTAGGCTTTCACTGCTGGTGTTTGAGTTCAATTTAATTTATTTGGGCTTGAGTGGCTGACTACATGTCTCAATTATTTCAAGCTCTAATGGCTAACACTACTCACAATAAAATATAAATTCAACTAAAAACATATTATTAATTGTCACTTAAATTAATCACCTAACTTTGTCTCTTAACCTGACATATTGACATAAAAACAAAATAGCCTATGTAAAATATATTTAATGAAAACAGGCCTTATTTTTTCCAGCAATTTTTTTGTAAATTGGCCATCTACTCTGGGCTTAATTTTTAATTTAATTTCATGTTTCTAGTAACATCAAAAGCCATCGAAGATTTGAAAAAAAGTGTTTCACTTTTAAAACTCCCAAGAGAGCACTCCCCTCGAGTCTGAACATTTATCACTATGGCAGAAAAAATTAAGAAATTCTTCCAAAAGAAGAAGGCTGATGCCAAGTTCAAGATGGCCGGACCTGGATACAAGCTGAATGCAGCAGTACCACAACCTAAGGTTGAGGCAAGTTCCACAACGAAAGTGACTCCTCGTGGACCACTGTCTGATGAGGCTAAACAAGCAGCTGCGGCAGCTCTTGCTCGTCTCGGTGGTCAGAAGCAGGGCACTGCTGCGTTTAATACGTGAGTCTATATTAAATATAATCTTCAATAAACACACTGCAATTGAAACTGACATCTGAAAAATATTGGTGCAAATTTAAGTTAAAAAAATTGTCACTCTTTAAAACCTATGTAGTATTTAAAAGTGAATAGACTGAGTCAATTTCTAACTATGAACACAATAGCAATTTCCTTCCTTTTAACTGTTTTTTATTTGCAGCACCTCTTAGCATATTCACATATCTATACTATTAGGATAACAGTGAATAAAGTATGTTTAGGAAATGTATTCACCTATATGTGGAATGAACCAATGAAGGAAAACACCCAACCGAGAATCAAACACTGATCTCCCTGTCCTTGGTAATATAGTCTGTGAGAGTAACACATTAGACCATGCTCTACTAATGTTGCTTTTAATTAATTAAAATTATATACTGTTTAACTGGAATCATACAAATTGGGAGAGTTTAGTTGTGTATCTAGCCATAAATATCAAAAGAAACTTAGAGGCAAATTCATATTTTCAACAAACAAAAAAAAATCTATGAAATAGGTCTTTCTACATTATAAAAGTCTGGCAAAAAATATCAAAGACACTTAATCTGTCTAGTGTCAGTATACAACTTTACTGCTATCATATGGGAGTGCTTAAGTCTGATATGTATAGTTAATAGACATTAAGTCTTGCGATAACATTGAGCTATGTTCCTGAAAATGCAACTTTATAGAAAATAACATTATAAAATTTTGACTTTCCCATAAGAATCAATGCAAAGTCTAGGGCCTACATGATTTATTGTATCGCATGGGTGCAAAATGGGTAGTTTGAAGGTGGTGGGGGAAGGGGGTAAGAAACCCCTAACATGGTTTGCATGACTCATCGCATATAGCATAGATGAGAATCGGGTGGTTAGCGTCAAACTTGGCGCATGATTCACTCAGCTGAAAAACAGCGTTGTAGCAAGTCTCAGCCAATGTTATGTAAAAAAGAGTCACAGACTATTAACAACATTGTGCTAAGCATTTCTTCAGCAGGCATTGCTATGTATTAATAAAAATTTGCAAATGGGACAATTTTGTCAACCAAATATTCCATTTAAAAAAATCTGTTTAGGGCCTACCTAGAAATATTATTTTTAATGCAAGCATGGGAAATTTTTTAAATTATTGAAAAGTCAAACTCATTTGGAAACTTTTAACTACATTACATTTGTTATGCAAACAGGTCTCTTGCAGCGATTCAGGCCCAAGTCTGCCGAGAGCTGGAGGCAGAAAAGAAAGAAAGTTTAATTGAAGAGGTACCAAAATCTGGTGTCGATAGTAGTCCGGGGGATGATGAAAATTTATCACCTTTCTTGGCAGTAAATGGTGTTTACTTCAAATGTCCACTTATAGGTAACATTTTTGTTCAAATTTGTCTTTAGTGGCACTAGGCTATAGTAGAGGATTACATATTTAGAAAATCACAATTCATGATAATGTACATGTTAATACAAACCAACGAAACCAGAACCAATTTATTTGAAATTAGCAGAAGTTTGTGTTAACCCCTACATTGTGGCTACAGACAGGGAAAACAGTGAAAACCTGGAAAAGTCAGGGAATTTAACTGAAAATAAGGAAAAGCCAGGGAATTAAAAAAGTATGTTTAAAATATCCCATTAATTTCTCAACTAAACACTAAAACAAAAGTTAATAATACCTAAATAAAATAACATTTTAACTTTTAAAATAACTGATAAAACCGTTTAAGTTTAGTAGATACAATTTTTTTTAATAAGTGATCAATAATAAATAAAACAAAAGTCATCATCCTCCATTGAAACTGGAAAAGAGTAGTCAGGGAAAATTGAAAAATGTTGCCTGGAAAACCTGGAAATGTCAGGGAATTTTGTAAAATAGGTTTAGTAGCCACCCTTCCCTAGCAATGCATTTATTTGCTTCAAACAAACAGAAAAAAAAAATTCTTTGATTTATTTCTCCCGACCCAGTTTTTATTTAGTTTAAGAAAAGCAAATCAAAATTACATAACTCCGGCTTTGAGGTGCACATGTTCATGCACAGAAGCTACTGATTATTAAATTTCAAACATCTGCAGGCGATATATATCGCGGATCACTCATGACAAACACACAAACTCTTCAATTTATTAATATAAATTTATTTTTTACTTAAAAATATTGATATTTTTAATTTGAAATATCTTCATTGTAAAAACTTTTATTATCTTTTTAATGTATCAACATTTATTTTTTAAACTTTAACATATTTGTAGAACTCTCTTATAATTATTAAGGCCAAATGGATACTTACCTAAGTTTAGAAAATATTTTTATATTTTTAGTGAATGTATTATTTCATATCTAAAATACTAAAATTAGTAAAAACCATTATTGTTTTTATTGAAAAGTTTAATAAAAATGTTAACAACAATTAATTTTAATGGGTCAGGAAAAAGGAGGGTAACTAAGCAGAAATTAATCTAGTATACAGTTGGAGGGGGGGATAGGAAACCACTCTTATAAACAAAACTACCCCTCATGTGTTATTCAATCTGGAATACAGCCCAACTTCTAAACAACTAGTTAAAAAGCATAAATGCCAGTCATATATGCTGGTGCTGATTAATGCAATATACAAAATCACATATTTGATACAATTTTAAAGAAAAACCTCTTTGAACCTGTGAGCTATAGTTTTTTTACTTGTACGAAGGTATAGGAACGATATGAATGAATAAGAAATGACAAAGAACACTGTCTCGAATAATGAAAAGAGGAACACGCTTTAGACTCACTCTTGTCACCATTGAATCCTGTGACCTAGGTCTTGTTTTACTGGAACTCTTTCAATATTGAGGAGACATACAAATAAATGTAATCAACCTCATATCTAGATGGTTAATTTCTGTATCTTTGTGCTGTATCAGTCAGTTTAACGTTGGTTGAAGAACTTTGTGTTAAATATCCCGTTATCATTTATTACCTTTAAACCAGAATTTGTGTGGGTACATTCTTTTCATAAGCTTGTGTGATATCACAGGCCACTGCAATATTTCCCAGGCTCACTATAGTTGTTTTTATTTTAAAGTAACACATTTTATCGAACCTTTCATGACATTTCATGGAAGGTCATTGTATCGCAAACAAGATTTGATAATACATAGCAATATTATGCATGCATACTTGTTGCTATAATAACTAGAAATGACTAAATGGAATGCCCCAAAACTCTGGCAGCAAACTATAATACTACAAAGTTCACATTTATTGGTTGTATCATTTGTGAGACGACAAGATGGTGGTGTGAAATTATGCTGCAAAGTAAGTTAGCTATGTCATTAACATATCAACGCATTGTGGCTAGTAACATTATTATAAAGAGATTTGTTTTTGGGTTATGTCGAAGAGCATAAATTGAAACTTAGTATTAATTCAATTATTGTTGAGCATATAACCTGACTAGGTAGTAAGACACGGTGCTATAAATATTGCTGGTTACTAAAATTATATTTAATCTTATAGTGTTTATTAATCATGCTGTATTTATATGACTTTCTATCCATGCTACGAATAGTTAATACAATATAAATACAGTTTTTTTAGAGTTAGGTCAAATCCACTATTTAATTAATCCGAATATTGAATCCGGATCTCCATTTTATCTTCTAATCCAGGATTAAGGTTATGTAGTATAGAGCACTAGGCTAAATCATGGTTTAAATTAGGAGGGATATTCAGCACACTTACCTAGGGGATACTGGAGTAGAAATTGTTTAGATATAACACTAAAAAACACATAAACACATTTTTAAGGACAAGCTTTCACTGTCACAAACAGCTTCATCAGGTCAAGAGAGTAGACTGATGCTTTTGGTTGAACTGTAAGGTTGACTGTCCACAGCTGACTGTTTTTCAGCTATGACATCACTGTATAGATAGCAGCACTATGAATAATGTTATATTGAATCTAATAATAAGTGTGCTGGTAGGAAGGAGAGG
>CABFOV010010400.1:0-16323 GCA_902141375.1 Timema poppense
AACAGAGAATATGCCATATTCACAACAAACTAACTAATTAATCTGTGGGCCGTTCAGGAAATGTGGGTTTTGGTTTATTATATACAATCCAGTTAATTTACTAAAGAGAAAGTGATTTAAATTGAGATTATTTCTACAAAACTATTAAGTTTATACTAAGCGTATAACCCGAACGGTTAGTAAGACGTGGTGCTAAATATTATTATTATGATTATATTTAATACTAATGGCGCCACCTACTTGAAACGAAATATATCCACATTGTGGTATTTCTTAAGAAAAGAAGAGTTAGCTTCAAAAACACTTAAACAATCCTCACTTATATGTAACTGTTCTGCTGTGATCGTACTAAATACTGACTTTATTTGTTCGGAGAAAGATACAGCTAATGTTTCTAACGATTTACTTTGATAGCAGAACTGTGAGATTTCGTGTGAAAAGTCGTTTAAAATTAGCTAGTTTCACGTTTTCTGATTTTTCCAAATTCATAAAACCTAAAATTCTGTTCTTAATGGGGAATGGAAGGATACGCAAAAAAAGGCCAGTGTTTTGCATTTTTTATTGGAAAACTTGTTTTTTGACTAAATAAATAGAATATTGCTTCAGTACAAACAAAGAGTTTAATTTTCTTCACATGGTGATATCAACAGTTGTTGAATATCTGTCATGAGCATGGCTGAATTACCTAACAAACTGTTTAAATTAAGAGAAAATGATTTCATTAAATTTCAGGACACTTTTCATAGATATTCAATAAATGTTGAGGTTACCATGTGAAGAAAATTAAATTCTATGTTTGAACTGGATCAATGTTTTTTTTATTTTGTCCTAAAAAATATTTACCCCCATTTCATTTCACCTTAATCCTTTAGGATTAATGGACACCTTAATCTTCATTTTGGAGGTATTTATATTCGCATATTTAAAAGCACTTCTTAAATAAGGTGGGATTTCTCAGCGCTCCAATAGTCGGCCATCTTATAAACAATTGTTATTATTATCAATCTGAGCTGTTGTTATTATTGTTCTCTCGAAATATAAGTTATACAAAGATATTTATAGCTATTTGAATAAATTGGTTGAATTAATTATATTGTATTAAAATTACTGTCAGTTACAAAGCGTGGGATTGTCTAGTGTTAAACTTACTTAATGCTACGACTATTTATTAAATTGGAAAAGGAAAATTGTATTCTGAGGGATTTGACAATGCATTTAGATGAACAAACAAGGCCTGACTACAAATAACATATTTTTATCCGATGTTGGATTTGATGACCTCATTTTCTTAAAAGCAGCGTGTTTTTATATGTTTATAATAAATTCTTACTCAAAATAATGTTTGAAACAAAGTGTATGTGTAAGCATTAGATAAACGTTTACAATTGGATTGATAGACAATTTAGAATAAGTGTGGGTTTTTTGGCTTAAGTTAAATTATTATAGAAGAGTAAATACTGCCCCTAAAATGAATTCAACATATAAAAGTAAATAAAATAATGATGGTACCCACTCCGGTGACCACGTGGTCTAACGCGCTACTCTCGCAATAGACTAGACTGCTGATGATGAGGATATCGAGGTTCGAATCTCTGTTGGGTGTACTGAGGGTGGTTTCACCAAAATGGTTTATTAACCTTCTTACACGCAAATGCGGCTACTCTTCCTATAAATATAGCCCCGGTGGTCCAAAAAAACCACTGACATAACCAGTAGATAAGCGTATAACCCGAGCGCGGTGCTAAAAAAATAATTATTAACATGGTAAATATTATTTTGTAAAATTACATAAAACCAGTGTACAAATTATATCGAACTGAGGTGCGTTTATTATTTTATTTACAATTGTTTTAATGAAATAGGTAGAGCAAATAATATATATTTGAAAAAAGTTAATCAATTTAATGTATAAAAGTTGGTTTTGATTTAACGTTCATACCCAAAATATGACATACCGTTACACAAAGGCAACAGTCTTATCGAGGCTACTTTTACAGTTGGGTTGCCTCCTTATTGCGAACAGGGAAAAGAGCAACTCGCGGGAGCTCCTGCGTGAGGGGGGTGACATGGATTAAAGGGGTTGCTGACATCACCCACCGGACACCGGGGCTTTCCCCTCAACCTACCCTTAGCTAACCTATCCTCGTGTATGTAATTGAGTTAGATTTGGACTGACAAGGCTTAAAGGCCGCACAACTGCTAGGCTTCCATGGGCCACCCCTATTATCAAATTAAGGGCGGGATGGCATAGAAATCACGGCGTGTCTGCAATATGGACACTTCCTCATATGTCACAAAGTGACAATTATTTCCAGAGAGTCACATGTTCACAATAAGAACTGTTTCCGATCAAAACGACACCTTCCAGTGATGGGGAGGAAAAGGTTTTTATCTCAGTAGGGTGAACTAAAGTATGTTCTCCTAAATAGTCATCCACTCTTTATCTACCAAAATACGAGTATTTTTTCCATAAATTTTCATTTCCTCATATCCATTACATCAATTTAAATATGCGGATATTCCGAACAAGTATTAGACGGTAGTAAAATAAAATAAAGTAAAATTAGGTTTTTAGTTAGTTGGTACAATCATTATATTCAAGAAAGTGAGCGTCAGTGAATAAAGCTATAAACTCACCACAATATTCATGACGGGTGGATGTGCAATCCTCGAGCTGGGTGTAGAACTGAGAAAGAAGTGGTTCTCCAAGTGTTTGTCTGTTGTGGGAGATTCTCCCAGTATTTATACACCACCCGCACAGCACAACGCCACGGATGTTACATCCTCCCTTCCCCTCTGTGCCCCCTCCTGCACCCTTGGCCCTCAGAGGGGCGCTATCAGTATCTACAGCACAAGGAGACTCAGAACGCGTCTCAATGAAAGTGAAAGGTTCAACCAAAATGATAATGTCTCACTAACGACGGTAATGGTTTTTACTGTCGTGTTTCTCGGTGATAGTTGTTTATTCATTTATTTGATAGATTTATTTTGTTTTTTTTTTCCGTCCACGCGAGTCGAATTATACTTTTTAGAGGTCGGACCCAATATTCTGTTTGACCTTGAGAGCGAGACTTGGTTTTAACACGTGTCCCAGTTCCAAGGTGAAGGGGTCGTGGACTGGAAGCTATCGAAACAAACTGGTTGCTGACTAAACCCCATCTACGTTAGGAAAGTAGGTGAAAGCAAGGAGAAGGTACTTTATTGAAATCATTGGCTGATAGTCACTAATGCCAACATATTTGTGAGTAGTTATTATTTTCTCACTAATACTATGCTATACATAATTAATAATTAGCGAAAAGTTTGACATTAATTACTTTCAACAAATTTTTTCCGTGAAGGAGGAACCTTCTGCTAGCTGTCACTTAATCACTCACCTACTATCCTACCAATAGATAGAGTATATGAAAAGTGTCTCACAAGAAAGTGGCCACCTAAAACTAAAAATCTGGCCACCTTAACGACCAGTAGGTCTAACCAACGTATCCTAATCCACTAATCCACTAAGTTTAATGTTATTTTTGATTGATGATACATTGATTGTAATAGATTTCGAAATGTGTCTTGTCATGATTTTATCTTATATATAATTTGGTAGGTCCGTTAACGTTAATATAAATTAGAGGAAATGGATAAATAGATTTTGACATACGAACTCTCATTTTAAAGGTTAGGGGTCCAGGATGTTGGAAAAAAAAAAGTAGTTTCAAACCCAAATATTATTTTCAGAGAATCTCAGCGTATCCTTGTTTGTTTACATACCATGGAAGCACTGATGTGTGCATGAGTATATATATATAAATGACAATTATGTTTATAGCTATCAAACAAACCGATAATACTAGTATATAGTTTGTTTATTACATTGTTGTTTTTTATCCTTCCTATTCCTTGTTTTTAAATATTTTCCTCGGCTCTTGTATAGTTTTATAAGCCATTTTATGGTAAATGAAATTGTCAGGAAATAACTGAACCAATTTCTACAAACGACCACTTAATTTTAGGGTTAAGGGATTCAGGGTGTTGCCAAAAATAGTAGTTTCCAACTAAATCCATATTTTCTCAGTGAATTCTCAATTTTTCTCTGTTTACATCCTTATGGAAATCCTGATTTGTGCATGGTTTTATACCTGTAAATAAAATATATATCCTTGGTCCTCAATTCTAACTTGAGTGGTTAGGTATCATGAATAGATAGATAGCAGAGAGAGGGGTCATATTAAAATTCTCGTCAGGCCGTGAAGGGAGAAAATATAGCCTACATTTTGATTCAAATTAAACATCTAAAACTAAATATCGTTCTATAAAGTTGATAGCCTTTGGCGAGTAAGCTTTTAGCTATAAAGTCGAGTGAAGGCTTATTATATAGATCTGTTCCCGATAAAAAGTTTAGAATATATTTTAGTGCAATAATATACAGCCATCGCTGTAATTATCCACTAGTATCTTTAAAAATAGAAATTTAAGAAGACTGTAAAAATTATATCCTTGAATATGATTGGTGCAAATTATAGTTTCCATAATGATCGATATTTTTTCTAATGAGCCATAAGATTTTTAAAATTAATTATGTTTTCTACAGTACAGTTAATGAGTAGGCTCAAATTAATTATGTGAGATGAAGTCGTGCTCATTAAACTAGAGACAATACCAATCTCTCCTGTGTGCAGACCGTTAATAAATTTTTCTTATTTACATAAAGTTGTTAAAGGTCGATCTTGGATATTAGACCCATTTTTTAACTAATAATTAATATTATCTTATTTTTAACCTCAATATATTCACTAGGTGAGAATTTCAACAACACTGGGCGAAATCATTTTTATTGTATTTTAAATTTGGTTTGCAATATAAAAATATTATTTTATTTATTTAAAAATATAGTGTTAGAATATTAAGCATTATGTTTGTGTCTATACATAGTTAAGGGCTTACATTAGTGCCAAGCATAACTAAAACGCTTTATGCTACTTTTTGAAATTCTAGTATTAGAAAAGTCATTAATTATTTTTAGGGAATTGTCAAATGAGTGTTTTGGTGAAAATAAAATATGATCTATATTATTTCACGTGAAAGTCTAAATTGTGTTGCGTTCATACATATAATCTCTCTATATTACTTCCAATCAAGATTATTGATTGATAGTGAATAAGTATGAATCAATTTTTAACGGGTCTTCTTCATTATTGATGATTCACTTATATAATAGATATCTGACTAACTAATAATTTATCTAAATAAATGTTATGAGCTGATTTTCTAACATGAACACTTATCCTTGAAATTTTATCTCAGGACTGGTGAAAAGGGTGTGATGAAATTCAGGCAAGACTTAAAATGTTCGCAAAAGTAGTATTTTTTAATATAAATAAACCACCCTCTATGCGTGAAGCAAATAATAATAATAATAATAATAATAATAATAATAATAATAGGGTTCCAAAATACCCAGACACAAATAGTAAACAATATATAAGTAAATTTAAAACAAATGGTGATCCCGCCCGCCTACCCCCCCCCTACTCCCTAAATATGTGTGGATAAAAGCACTATCTCTTCTTGCCTTTATTTTATATCAATATGTCCGGAAGATTTTAATTAAATATCAAAGTGATTCGAAAAAAAAGTTACCCCGAATATCATAAATCCATAATAGGAATTGTGCTTTTAATCACTCTTTTTTAAATATACTTTTAATAATAGATTAAATAATTATTTGGATGTTATTTCATTATTTATAAATAATTATTAGCCTAGTTATTTAAATATTACCTTTTTAAACATTAAGAAAAATGTTGCTAGAGAAAGATGTTGAAAGTGAAGTGTGTGGATAAAGATTTGAATGAAGAGATTTCCAGAATAATAGATGAAAACTAAATACTGGGGGACAGGTATCACCAACCCTATGCCCGCGAGTTCAATGGTGCCCGCCGATCCTTTTCCGTCTGCCCACCACTTTTTTACCAGAGATGAAAATTCTTGACTAATAATTTTAATCTGCCAATTTTCCGACCAAAATCAAGTTTGTGCTTATCTCCAGGTATGTTGCTCTCAAGAAGTTGGGGATCGGAAGCCCCCCTATTTCCAATCCCTCCCTGTCATTCCTCTTTCTTTGCCAGCTCATTTACAAAGTGTACTTTTACTCGGAGCCACCGTAGTTTCAAGCTGAATGGTTTTGATTTTCCCTAATCTCAAAGACCTACATCCTTCAATCATTTTCTCCACACTCACTAATACTATATTAATACTTTCTATTTCCTTTGTAAATATCTTGACATGGGTTTACCCAGCTTTGTTGCCTGAATAAGCAAAGAATAGTTTTTTTAATGTGCCAAAGCACCAAAATGGTGGTGAGTAGTTAAATTGTTCCTTGTGTATTTATTTTGGCATTGTTAAAACCGTAAATAAAGCAGTATATATTTTTTTTTTGTCAAGTTGGAGGGGGTTGAACCCCTCATCTCCCTCCCCATGTCTACAGCCTTGAGTATTACGCACAACCACATATAACGTCACAATCGCTGTTGGAAATTTAACATGGCGGTTTGCCCGGCCGTGAGTATAGGTACATTAAAAAAAACTATTCTTTGTTTATTAAGGCAACAAAGCTGGGTAAACCCATGTCAAGATATTTACAAAGGAAATAGAAAGTATTAGTATGGTATTAGTGAGTGTGAAGAAAATGATTGAAGGATGTAGGTCTTTGAGATTAGGGAAAATCAAAACCATTCAGCTTGAAACTACGGTGGCTCCGAGTAAAAGTACACTTTGTAAATGAGCTGGCAAAGAAAGAGGAATTACAGGGTGGGATTGGAAATAGGGGGGCTTCCGATCCCCAACTTCTTGAGAGCAACATACCTGGAGATAAGCACAAACTTGATTTTTGTCAGAAAAGTGATAGATTCAAATTATTAGTCAAGAAATTTTGGTCAAAAAGTGGCGGGCAGACGCAAAAGTATCGGTGGGCGCCATTGTGCCATTGCGCCCGCGGGCATAGGGTTGGTGACCCCTGCAGTACAGTATCTCTTGTAATACCACCTGAGGGGTTCTTCATTAATAAATGTTGCCTTCAAATCACTCACAGCCAGTCCATCATCCCTCACTAGTCCAATCCACCAGTAGCTTTAAATGCAATGTGCAAATACTTAATCCCTGTCAATGATTTTTACAGACGACTTTGGTTTCTCCTGGGAAACTTTCTCAACAATCGCTTGCATGTGAAAAAAACCTCTCAGGGTATGGTACAATTCTTGCACTAGCAGCTCAAACATGTTTGGGCAGTAATTTGATGTGTACTCACGTTTTGTCAAAAGGACTCAATGTCGGTGGCTATTAACAATTCTTGGAAAACTTTATTTGCCAAATTTATTACAAAAAGGTTCATTGAAACCTTTAAAGGTATTTCATAGAGCTGGTCCCTTGAACTTCTCGTGCAATTTTACTGTTATTAGGTCAGCTGACGCACTTGAACTATGCATGATGGTGTCCACACACTTCACCCTTACATCAAAATAATAACTTTCAAGTTACTACTATTCCCGAAATGTCGATAGGGTCAATTGTGTGACCATTGTGCACAATTGAATATATCCCATTGGTTGTTTGTGGAAAACTATTAAAACCCAAATGTATTTTATACTAAGCGTTCTTAAAAACAATACACTCCTTTCCAGCCCCGGACACTCTTTCCATCGCCTCTTTCACCCCCTTCAAAGGCATGTTCACAAAGAGTTCCTAAGAACAATACACTCCTTTCCAGCCCCGGACACTCTTTCCATTGTCTCTTTCACCCCCTTCAAAGGCATGTTCACAAAGAGTTCCTAAGAACAATAAACTCTTTTCCACCCCCAGACCCTCTTTCCATTGTCTCTTTCACCCCCTTCAAAGGCATGTTTACAAAGAGTTCCTAAGAACAATAAACTCCTATCCACCCCACCTCCCCAAAGCATATTTACAAAGAGTTCCTTAAAACACTCTTCAGCGTATCGTGAACACCTATGAAACAGTTTCTAACACACACACATGTATTTTACAAAATGTCCGGCATTCGATAATGAGACGTTCTTAGGTCTTTGTAGAATCTCACAAAAATAAATTTGAACACTTATTATCAAATTTATTTAGAAAACTAAGAGTTATAATGGACATTAAAAAACACGTGGAAATAACATTTTAAATATGCATGTTCATCATATGAACTTGTTTCTTGCTTAGTTACAAAATAATTTATCCTGAAATCAGTACAAACCTTTAAGAAACATTATATATTTTTATGTTTGTTTAGTAATATATATATATATATATATATTACTAAACGAACATTATATATATATATATTCAATGTGAAATGCAAAGCGTTTATTTTTGTTCACAAATTGTTTTAAGATTATTAAATGCAATGCTTCCAACGAAAAATTATTCATAAATAATAGATTTAAGATTGTTGATATGTAAATATGTTTTTATTTTATTGCGTGGAGTTCCTAAACTTATAACATACCCACAATGGCGTATAAGGCTTAATATTTAAGGGGGGTCACCTAGAAAATGTTGCTCTACTTTTATTCAATAAAGATGTGTATACGTATATATGGATTCCACGGGGTTTCAGACCCCCACTTCCCCCACCATTTCTACGCCCTTGTTTACAGACACATACACACACAAGATAATTTAAGCAAGGGATGTATTTTTTTTTACATAATCTCTCTTACCTATAAAATATTTTAGCATGGACACTTTTATCTTTCATTTGAAGTGCAATAACACCTTAATTACATTATTATATTATATTATGTGCAAGAACTCCTTACCAGTATAAAAGTTTTTACAATATCGGGTATATAATAATTATTTTCACATCCATCACTGTGTCCAGCCTGTGGTCCAGGTCAGTTTCTTATTCAAGCCAGATATTTTCCGCTACCAGCCGGTCGTAGCTTAAAATGCCTTATAATCTAGACTAAGAAAGGCCAAACATCCAGTCCCCACCCGTTAATTTATATCTGTGAAAGTGTAAACCCACATTTCAAAAATGATAAATTATTTGGGAATCTAACTAGGGACCTTTAACTTAGTAGACAAACATGCAACTGACTGAGCTAATGAGTTGGATCCAATATCAGGTATGATACGATAATTAAGTTTGAAACGTCAACTGGAATTTCTTTATATGTATTTAAAAAGTTTGGAAGATTAATATTTAAATCTCTCCGCAATATTTAAATGGTATTGTTGATATGTTTTAATAGTTTCTAATCTCGTTCCTTAAATTAAACATTTGAGCAAGAGTGTATAATACCCCGGTATGATTTGTTGTGAAAGCTGGTGTTATTTTGACAAAGGACTCTCCTTGAGATCTACCTCGACCCTCTGCCCAATAAAGATGTAACAAACTTAATAAAAGTGAAAAGCGTACGCAAGCACCTTGACATTCCTAGCGCGAAAACATCCTGTCAGAGTTGGGTCACATCTCAGGAAACTGGTCCAACGCTTCCTCCGCCGTGTCATTGGCAGGAAATGTAAGGACATCTCCCCACGTGGACGGCCTTCAACTCATATAGGTGGTGTGGAGCGCAGACGAACCGTTTTAGAACCGGTGTGTTGGCTGCAAGAACTGTGTAGCAAGCTTTGTATTCTGGGAGGAAAACTATTCAACACTTCCACACCCATACAAAGAGAAAGCAAGAACTGTGTAGCAAACTTTGTATTCTGGGAGGAAAACTATTCCACACTTCCACACCCATACAAAGAGAAAACATGAACTGTGTATCAAACTTTGTACTCTGGGAGGAAAACTATTCAACACTTCCACACCCATACAAAGAGAAAACAAGAACTGTGTATCAAACTTTGTATTCCTGGAGGAAAACTATTCAACACTTCCACACCCATACAAAGAGAAAACAAGAACTGTGAAGCAAACTTTGTATTCTGGGTGGAAAACTATTCAACACTTCCCCACCCATACAAAGAGAAAACAAGAACTGTGTATCAAACTTTGTATTCTGGGAGGAAAACTATTCCACACCCATACAAAGAGAAAACAAGAACTGTGTAGCAAACTTTGTATTCTGGGAGGAAAACTATTCAACACTTCCACACCCATACAAAGAGAAAACAAGAACTGTGTATCAAACTTTGTATTCTGGGAGGAAAACTATTCAACACTTCCACACCCATACAAAGAGAAAACAAGAACTGTGTATCAAACTTTGTATTCTGGGAGGAAAACTATTCAACACTTCCACACCGATACAAAGAGAAAACAATAATTAAACATCAAAAGCTCTTCTTCTTGGTAAGAATGACAATCAATAGACAATCTAGTAGATAACTGGCTATTTGATTCTACCAATGCTAGGAAGAACATGCTAAAATTCCTAGTGGCGTTGAAAACATTATTTAATACGGATTCCTCTTAGTATTCAATTAATAAACTTAAGGTGTTCGTTCTGAATGTGTTATAGTTTTGCTACGCCTATAATTTATTTTTCTAGGTTTGGTAAGTTTGTGGATATTGAACCCGTGTTTTTTTATCGTGTGTAAATTACATACCCCAAATACAGTCCAATTCTAATCAAAAGAAGCGTTTATAAAATAAAAACATATTTTTTCCAGCCACCATTGATAACAGTTTACTATTTTATTAGAATAAATTTATATATATTTATAGGTAATGATTTTTATCACTTAGTTCTACTACTTGGTCGGGCTATACGCACATATGATAGTACTATATTAGGGTAGGGGTGAGTAATAAAGCATTTTAGAGGTAGTTTAGCAACATTTGCGTGGAAGGAGAGAGGAAATTAAAAAACACTAAGTAGACCCAACTGGGATTCAAATACAGATCTCGCCATCTCCTGCATTCCGGTCAAACACGAGATTGATGCCTTAAACCATTTTTCCAGTAATGCGGGTTAAAACTTTTAGTTATTAATAATATATATCAAAACTGACAACTGAAGGTCACTTGGTTGGCCGTGTGAATGCATTATAATAGATCTAGTGGCTTTTCTAGCTGTCAGATGAGACTCTCCTATGTAGTTTGTAGTTTGTGTCCACTGGAGAGTAGGTCAACGATAAGCGTTGATTGGTGTATGTGTACTAAAGTCAAATATTCTTAGGAAGAACTTTATCTGACAGAAAGATACTAGATATACCTTCATGTCTTCGTATGACAGCTCACGGGATTTCAATAATTGCCATTTTTAAGAAATAGTATCAACACCTATAAAATAAAAATATTTCTACAATGAAATAATATGAATTTTAACCACAAAAAAATTGTATATCTGTATTATTTAAAAGTTTTTCCAATCAAAATCCTATTAAACATTATATTGACTGTGAGCATAGTCATTAGGAATAGTTGTATAGTATTTATATCTTAATGAAGACCATAAGCCTCGTCATGCACTTAAGGTTAATTTAGAAAAACAAATAATTTAATACAAAAGAATATTGAAGAAATTTTTATAGTAAATATTTTTATATTATCTCTCCAGGAAAATTTAGGGGGAAAACTTCCTCTAAATTATACCTTTATCCTCCTAACTAGATTAACTTGGAAAGCTAGACAAATAATAAATCGTGGCGCACATCAAATTAGAGGAGGTTGAGGAAAATCTTCTCATGTAGAAAAATATACATTTGTTCCTTAGTTAGTGTATTGATTGTGTTTGGTTAGTATTGTGATTTTACAATCTCAGATCTGACAATTATTAATGAACTATTTGACTAAAAAGAAATTACCAGTTTTATTTGTTCAAGAATCTAAATAATCTTGTCTAGATGACTAATTAAAGTTATCCAAGTAATGAGGGAAAGCTTTAAGAAATTCCCACTGAAATTCTATCAGATAGAGGATGTAAAATCATATTAAGAGTAAATCATTCAGATCTGTTGAGTCACAGTCGGGAGTGCTTACCTTTCACAAAACTCTGTCAATGCTACATTTTTTTAAATTATTCCCTATCGTATACTTTTATTTTAAATGAATTCTAATATTATTATATTGATCTATTTTTTGTTATTCTCTAGTGATAGTGGTCTCAGTTGTATAAACAAGAATACAAATCTAAATAAAAGAGGGTAAGAAAATGTAAAAATATAGTTATCCGTCTTTGTCTGGAGGTAGGTTGATAAACCTAGTTTACATACTCTGCCGGAGAGGGTTTAAAATTTATAAGGCATCTCTCTAAGAAGATGAAATAATAATAAAACGTAAACAAAACGGATTACCTAGATAAAATCAAATAGAATTTTTAAAAAAATATAAATTTTGGTTTACATTGTTCTGTGCTTCTGAAAAAAAAAATTGTAATAATCCTAAGAAAATATATTTATGTTGATCATAAGAAGATAAGAACGAAAGAGAAGAGGCATGATGATAACTTCATAAGGAATTAAAGTTAAATCCAGTTGGAATTCAAACGATTTAACATAGAAAAATAATAACAAAAATATCCAAAAAATCTGAGTAACTTCCTGTCGGGGGTGTTATTAAGATGGACACAGTTTGAAGCTATTTTTGCTAAAAGAATTACTTAAAATATAAATTTAATAGTCAGTTGACTCAGTCTTTCAAATGCGTAATTACGTTGACAACTTTAGTGAGTTCTTTTAAATTTAAATCACAACTTTTAAAGTTTCTAATATTAATTATTTATTTACAATTAGAATATATATTATATATATATATATATAATCTACTTACCTTTATCTCATTATATAAAATTTCCTTTATTTATTTTGATTCATAAACTGACAGCCTACCATGCTTTTTTTGTAGGTGATTTTAACGCTATCTTCTTTAGAGAGTGGTTAATTTCGGAACTGTTACGATATTAATTTATTTTATGTTTTTGGACGCTTACAACATCTGGGTGTCATTCGAAGAACTAATCGGCCCTAGCGGAAGAGATAATTATTATTCTAGTTTAGATTTTGGTGCGAAATTTAAATTAATTTTAAAGATGAGTTATGTTTATTTGTCAAACTTTAATATCAAGTTATTTTTATTATAATATTTTCACTGCCTAAGGAGCTAAGATTTTATTTATATATAAATCTCTGCAACTAGTTTTCTCATAAGCCAGAAATTATTATTTTTTTAAAGAAAGAACATGTTTGTGGATTGTTAGTGTTTTTGTTTTGTTGACTCGAATAAATTGGTAAAAAAGTTAAGGAAGGACCCAATTTGGGCCGTCCCTTCATATTGGATTTCAAATAGTTAATTATCACTATCGGCAATAAACTGTGTCAAAAGTAAGGGTTGACCTTCAAGGACGGATAAACGCGAGTTTTCATGCAGATATTATAAAATATAAGCCACTAAAAAGAAAAAAATAGAATTGCTACCAGAGATCATCAGTCTACATTAATGGGTGAGACCAAATTCTTCATCCATTATCATCCTGTTGTAGGAGTTTAAATTACATTTTTGAAGAACTCAATATTTTAACCTGCCATACAAATATTTCAAGCCTGGTGTTATTTCATCCAAAAGACTATTTATGTATCATAATTAATAACTACTATTTTGCCATAACAATTCTTGTGAGGATCTTACATTTTTAAGTAATGCATAGCAATACTTTTATTAATTTTATAACATGCATAATTAGGAAAGGTTAATTTAAATGTTTTATTTTTTATTCAACAATAATTACAAACACACAATAAATTTCATTGTGTAATTTATCATTTTACTTAGCATATTAATGTACATTGTTTTTTTGAACATTGCATCCTATGTACAGATACTCTCAGTAGATTGGATTCCCATGGCAAGAATAATAAGCTGCTCTAGGAAGTCTCTAGATGTAAGTGTCAAACTTAAGTCAAAGATTTAGGTTAAAGTCCACGGTTCTTGAGAGAATGAGATTTTCGTCTCATCGCTGAGCAGTTTCTGGGGATAGATTTAATTAATATAAAAAATCTGCCTACCCCACAAAATAAAAGGCGTTAATAGTTGGCGCCCAGCAATACTATACAAATATATATAAATTAAATTAAATTCATTTAGTCATACTATCTAAATTTAAAAATTATATTTATTTATATATATATATATATTCATATATTTTTTTATATATATATATTCATATATTTTTCACCACAACAGTAATAAAACAAAAATATGAATAACTTAAGGACTCAAAAATAAACAAATTTTCAAACAATACGTATATAAGTATAATTACTTTTATTCTTTACTTAAATTAATAAAAATTAAAAGTAGATATAGTAAGTAAAATAAAATGTTAGAAAGTGGACATTTTTCTTCTTTCATTGATAATGCAATGATACCATAATAATAAATATTATTATATTTTGTGCATTTTATCTTAACCAACTTACAGGTTTTTTGCAATGCTAGATGTGACTATACTGTACAATAAAGTATCAACTGAAAGGTGTTAAATTTCAATTTGAATTGAATATACAAAAAAAACTGGACTGTTTAATTTGGTCAATATAAAGTATGAAACCAGACTTATCTGTTCACTTTAATACGCCAGGTATGATATAATTCATAAATTTAAAAGATAAATAAAATTAATTATTTTCCAATATGAGGTATGACACAAAACTTGACAGTAAGAAATAAATATTGGTTAGCTATTTTTACAGTTTAGGATATTCAAAGACTTCGATATGAGTGATTTACTAAAACCAAATATTTTTACAATTTCAATTTTTATTTGAAAAAGTAGTAATGTGCTCACTATTATTTTCGGTTTAATCTTTTAGGAAAGTAAGTAGGCCCAAGTTAGATTACGATTTGAAATAGCGTGGCATCAGTCTTATACATGGTTTTCCAAGCATGGTTTTACTTCCTTTATTATTTATTTTGTTATCACAGCGTTTGTTTTTGTTATAAGCATTTATGATAGTTGATATAATGGGGTAGGAATAAGAACGGAAGTATTTAGAAGTAATCATTCCTCATTTTTGTGGGAGTAGAATGTAAAACCATTAAGGGAAGCAAACCTCAGTAGACCCAAATGTAATTCAGATTGAAAAATCATCCCCTCGAATGTTCGAATGACCAAAGGTCTAACAGTCGCAAGAGACTGTAGCGCTGATGATAGGGATATTGGAGTTCAAATTTCCGTCGTTTATACGAGGGTGGACTTTTCCAACATTGTTTCCCCCTCTTCCTCCGCTCAAATGAGGGTGCATTTCCAATATATTCTAGTTTACTAATTTCCATTCCATTAGCCTAGTTAATATTTTATAGCCCGAACGTGTATTAATCCACGAGGAATAATAACCTCGTGTTCCAGTTGTGCATTGAAGTCACAAGACCAAAAGTATATCTTGTTTTAAATTTGAATAGATTCTGAGGTTCTACTTAATACTAAACAGGTGTTGATATATTAAATATAAGTTATATTCAGTTATAGACCTTTTTTAGTGGAATAGTAAATTAACTTGAAATTTGATTCAAAATATTTAGAATCAATCTATTTCTTATTTTACTTCAACAACACATAATTATATTAATTATGTTAAATGTGTTGTGAGTTTCGTCCTGAGAATTGTAGATTTGATTCCTTTACCATTTGCGTTTGTACATGTTTAGATTTTATCAATAATGCTTACTGAATTAATATTATTTTTTTACAAATTAAGTATAACATAATATGAATGACATATTCATGTAAGTTTCTGATATATTTTGTTTAATAATATGTTATGTTCGTAAATTAGCTCATCATCATCTCTAAATTAAAGTGATCTTTGCTAGTTTAAGTATATTAATATTGAATAAATCTTTAATATGTGTTGTTGTTTTTTCTGACGGAGAGTTTAGTCATGTTTAGATACCTTTAAAATGATTTAATCAAAGCAGGTTATATATTAGTGCAGGAACTTCGCATTATGAGAACAAAAGTTAAGTTATATGTGCCCGAAAGCGAATAAATTTATTTTACAACAATTACAACACAGCATTGTATAATTATTCTTTTCACTGAGAACACATACAAAAATGTCAATTTTTTGTTTGTAAAAAATATAATTTAAATTACCACTATCAACATTTTTACACATCGTAAACTAGGAAAATATTGCACAGGACTTCCAAGGCCTATTAACATTAAATTTGGCAAGAGGAGAAAGAATGGGTGCATGAAATACTTGGGGTGAACACTAATACGAGATTTAACAAGAAATAATACTGTTTGACTGAGTGATTGAAGTGTTCTATGACCTGGGCAAGATTCACTGCGTCATGATGAAGAGTCACGTGTTAACGATGACCTCAGGATGTTAGAGTGACGGTTGATGACAGTTTGGTCGGACGGAGAGAGT
>CABFOV010010401.1:0-16323 GCA_902141375.1 Timema poppense
TGTGAGAGGCCCGGTGCAGCTACCTGGCGACGTAGGCTTGGGAGCCCAGCCCTGTGCACTACTTATAACAAAAGTAGTCTAAAGGAGGCATACCATTCCGCAGGGCCACCCCGAGCACTTGTAGGTAACCCCAGAAATCCCGGCTTTTAACACGGCACCCTCGGAGTCTCTCTGGCATGAGAAGATCCTATGGACAGTGTAGCTGGAAAGCCCTTCAGTGGGTCTCTTAGGAGATTTATAGTAATTTAACCACATAAACTCCTGATAGATCGCCATTTACTATTTGTATTATGCTAGTTACTTTTCAAGGAGATTGTTCTTAGGTTTTCTTAACTCTCTATGGAGTTAATTCAAGCTTGAAGATTATATAACTACCTTCATAGTAACTCCATAATATAAGGATTAAATACCCCTTGTTTTCATTCATTATAATTTCCCTATTTTTCATAAATAGACCTTTCAGGTTTTAGTCTGGGATTAGCTAGCCTGTATTGTCTTTATTTATTGTGGCTTTGTTGCCTATCTTTGACTGCCGCTATGTTGAGGTAGACGCTCCTTCGTAGGTTAATGAGCGTTGATCCTTATTTTTAGAGTTACTAAACCAAACTAAATGTTCAATATTACTTCTGTTAGTTCCAAATCAGCAAGGGGCTTATTTATATTCCTGTCTATCGGGAAGTATACGACTATGACAACCGAATAAAGTTGTTTTTATTAACAATGGACTTTTTGATCTAATATCCATTTAAAACTTATGTAATTCAATTTATCCTGTTTAAATTTAAATAAACTGATTTGTTATACATGTATACTTCTCTTTTTTCTTATCCATCCCAATACTTCATGCTATAATTTTATAACTGTAATCGTCACTTATTCTACTTACTAGGAGAAGCGAGGAATCACTTAAAATTAACAAGTTCATATCAAAATTATTTGGAATATATTGTAAACATCTAGAATTCCTAGCTTATTTAATATACTTAGAATTTCGCGAAATATTTATATGTTTTTTTTAGAAAAAAAACACTTGAATATATCAAACTATAATTTAATGATTTTTAGTATGGTTAAAATATATATATATATATATAGGTATAGTATACTCTCCTAACATATATATATATATAGGTATAGTATATTTATTTATAAAACTCTCTTAATTCCCTATACCATTATTATTCCCAAGTATTCAATAAACTTTTTAAAAAAACTCCCCTTCATATATTTTTACCATTCTGTCGTTTCGCTCAAATGAACCTTTGCCAAATAACTACCCGGGGTGCGCTAGACGTCGCAATTTGGTAATACACTAATACTAATTCACATCGTCGAAATCCTTTATTCCCTCCGTTGAAGCACAATACATCCATAATGTTCCCTACTTGTCACGCCAACTCTTCGAAACAACTGTATCGAAGTTTAGCACTTGAAACACGTAATGGTATTTCAATGCTAATAACCTCCGCAGTTTCTGTTCAGCTTTCTCCTTTAAACGTGTGGGGAACATTCTAACGACTGACTATTCCAATAGTAATCTTCGCAGTTTAAAAGTCAAGTCCCTTTAACTGCTTTGGTTCCCGAAGATCTCCTCGTTCATCAAGATTAAAGGACAAGTTTAGTCATGAAATTAGAGAGGGTTGAACTTTGTTATCCGCATAGTTTCCCTTCGGATAATGACGTTTGTAAATACCACTTGACGATAAAACAGTCGTTATAGGTTTCGATTACAGTTAGAGATGTGTTGCATTATATAAATATATATAGTAATTTTCTTAGTCAACTTATTATACAAAAAAACAAACAGACGTAGTGTTATTAAAAAACACTTCACACACTCGTCAGCACCTTAATTTATCACTGATGTAGGAGAATCCACAAATTAACAAATAAACCATTTCAAACAATTCCCATAGTCAATCCCGGAAATACATTAAAAATACTAAAAAAATTATACACTATAACATATATTTAAATATTTACATAAAAAAATGTTACCATGCTAGATACATGCTATACAATTATTTTATTAGTTATATTTAAAATTAATTTTAAAATAATTGTTTTCTACTATAAAATTTAACACTAAGTTTGGTCACGGCTTAATTTTTAATGTTAATAAACAAGTTAGATATATTATACTAAAATTTATCAGCATTGCACTGATGAGGAGATAAAAATACACGTAGATAAATTATAATATAAAAAAATCATATTATTTTTAATTTTTTTTATCTAGGGTTTTATAATAAATTGTCGGCTAGGTTCTCTCATTTTGTTTTTAGAAATTAACCAAATTGAGAATACCACAGGTATATTGATGGCAAAAAAAAGGCACATATATAAACCTCATAAAGCAAAGTTAAATATTATATCAATGGTAATAATACGAGCTGGATTGTGAAGTAAACGTAGCTCAGTTTCGCTCTGCTGTATCCATTTCCATATATTTGATTAGGCCTATAGAAGTGAAACAGGTCCATATCTCTTGCCATGTAATAATATATATGATATAATTTAGAAGTATTATAAAAATCTATTAATAGTTATCAGAAATAATTTTACAAATTGACAATCCAATAACTTATAACAAATTGTTTGGACAGCCTAATAACATATATTTTTAATTATTTTATTTTCAGGACTAATGAACTCTACTGGTGTGCTTATACTGGACCAGAAACGTAATGCGTTTGTTTTAGTGCTAGTCATGTGCATGGTTATCAATAATGTGGTATTTTTTATTTCATTATTGGAATAATTATTTGTTTTTATCTAGGGTTTTATGATAAATTGTCGGCCAGGTTCTCTCATTTTGTTTTCAGAAATTAACCAAATTGAGAATACCACGGATATATTGATGACAAAAAAAAAGGTGCATATATAAACCTCATAAAACAAAGTTAAATATTATATCAATGGTAATAATACGAGCTGGATTGTTGAGTAAACGAAGCTCAGTTTCGCTCTGCTGTATCCATTTCCATATATTTGATGAGGCCTATAGAAGTGAACAGGTCCATATCTTTTGCCATGTAATAGTATATATGATATATTTAGAAGTATTATAAAAATCTATTAATGGTTATCAGAAATAATTTTACAAATTGGCAATCCAATAACTTATAACAAATTGTTTGGACAGCCTAATACCATATATTTTTAATTATTTTATTTTCAGGACTAATGAACTCTACTGGTGTGCTTATACTTGACCAGAAACGTAATGCGTTTGTTTTAGTGCTAGTCATGTGCATGGTTATCAATAATGTGGTATTTTTTATTTCATTATTGGCTATCAACTTCAGCATGTATAATTAAAATACGCGTATGTTACGGATAGTTCGAAAGAAAAAAAATTAAAGAAACATATTTCCAATAGGGTAAGTAATTTTATTGTTATTATTTTAAAATAATGATTTAATTTATGCCTATATATCTTTGTCTATTATATAAAATTCGTCAATCAATCCAGATGCCATTTTTTTTAAAGCATGCATTGCTACAGAATATATGGAACCTTAGAAACACGATCATACTATAACTAAATATACCTTTGCACCAAAATATAATGTGCACTCTTTACGAACAAACCCCATCCATATTAATTAATATATCTCAAAATAAGATCTTTAAACATTTCCAAGTCATTTATGGAAAAATAGTATGTCATGTTTATTCAACTTTAATATAAAACCTACTCTGGTAAACTATGACATGTTAGATTGTAATTACCGTTTTTAATTACTTTCCTCTTTTCTAAAAGGCACATACTCCTCTGCAGATTCCATTATAAACTGTAGTAGACTTACCTTCTATAAAGAGAAAGAAGCCCCTGGGGTTTTTCAGCATGACGTGGAGTGCCGTGCGAGTCATCTCTGCTAAAGACGGATCCCCTTCGGGTCCTGGGTTCCGGTCCGCCTCAAACTCCATGTGAGAGTAGGCAAATAAACCTGTACGGTAAATTAGACAAGACCTATCAAAGGCTATCCAACAGGGATATATCTCAAGGTCAAATAGGGGTTAAAATATTATCTGATGGTAAAAATATTAATAGGTTACTCACTACCTTAGGGCCAGGAAGTTAGGATGGTTCACTGTTTGGAAAAATATTTGTTTTGGCAAAATAAAATTTATAGAGACTATCTATTCTATGAACATCTTAAACGTAATACCACTTAATAATGCTAAGAAATTTGAGTGATTTAGTATTATATAGATCTTTCATATAATAATAATTTTTTATCACTGGTCCCACCTGTTTAACACCTGACACACAGCCATGGACCACAATTTTAGAATCAATATCTTAAAAATTCTTATGGTTGGTTCATTGTTTGCAAAATAGTTCTACTGGTGTATTGTTAAGTTTGTTGGTTCATTTTTTGTTAAATAGTTATATTAGAGGTTCGTAAATTTGGATAGTTCCATAATCTATAGGATATTTTTAATAGAGAATCGTAAGGTTTGTTGGCCCAGTGTTTGAAAATGGTTTTATTATTGGGTTGTAAAGTTAATTAAATAAGTGTTTAAAAAATAGTTCTAACACACACAAATACATATTATAACTATATTTATATGATCTTCACTAAACAATTGCATAAATACAAAATTAATATAAAAAACGTTTTTCTTATATACTAACAATAAATTAAATTTTGATTGTTTCTAGGTGCTTTTTAATCAAAAATATCAATTTAAATAGATCAGGTATATTATTAGTTTGAAACTATGGTTTGCTGTACTATTAAAACATTTATAGAAACTTCAAAATTGGTTATAAAAATATTCTACACACGGCATATTATTGTCTTCGGATTTAGTGAAATTCAAAATCTGTTTGGGTTTAGAGGGATTTTAAAATGTTCTTTATTTTCTTGCAGCTCCTTAGAGAATGAAGGTATTATGATCATCAAACAATTTCAACTCCAGATTTTAATGGGATCAGACTCGATGTGAAAAAGTGTTTTTTTGTAATTCTGTGTATGTGTTTACATCTCGGTCTATAGCCGAAACAGGTGACCTGGTGGTCTAGGGGTAAGGTGTCAGACTTCTATCCTGGCGTCCGGGGTTCAATCTTCGTTCCTGGCAAAGATTTATCTGATTGCCAAACTCTTCCTTCGCCTCTAACAAGATGTGTATTAATAACAACTTGTGAATGTGTGGAATGCCAGGCTTCGCACCGTGGTTCGGATTCCACGTTAAACTGTAGGTCCTCCATTTCATCTAACAATCCCCCTGTCATTAAACATTGGCGTAAGTGTGCACAACCCGAACGGGTAGTAAGATGTGGAAATAATAATAATAGTATAGCCGAAACAATTTTACCTATTAGGATAAAACTTGTTATTTAGGATTAATATTGAGTTTCCCCAAGTAAGATTTGGAATTAGATATCTAACCTTAAAATTATGTGTGGCTTACTTAAGGCAGTGAGTAAATTAAATACATTTTATTAAAATCGGCCAGATATTTTAATTAGATCTCGTATTTTATCAATGTTTAACGTGACAAACAAAGTTGAGATTCTAATATTTCTGTGAAAATGACCTAGGCTAATTTAAATAAGCGTATTTTTTTCCAATTCTGATCATAGCTCAGTAACCTTTTATTTATATAAAATTACCTTTAATATAAAAAATGTTGGCTCAGTAAAATTAAAATTATATTTTATTAGGGGTGTAATTTTATAAAAAAAATATTATCCTAGCGTTAATATAATATGTATATATACATTTTTGTGGGGAGTTCTTTGAAGGAAATTTGATGGTTATGCTCTTTGTGTATGTATTATTTCGTTTCAAAAATCTTACGAGTTTTAATGTCTTCAATTTTATCTGAGGGAGTGAGAAAGTTGCGTGGTGGATCCTATCAATTATTGTTTAATTTGATGATATTTTGACTTAATTAATGTTTTTGTTAGATGAGAATAAAATAAATGTAATTAATGTAAAACTAAAATATACCAAGAAAGTAACATCTTTGTTACCTCCATAACTTGCTCAAGATTGAAATAAATTTGGTTCTTATGCCTCGTATATTATTGTAATTATTACTCCATTACTCACTATTTGAAGTGTAGTTAACTAATTGTATTTTGAGGTAATACGCGGCCACTTTAATTTATTGAAGTAACATGATTACACGTTACATCTACTCTTGAATGGGTGAAAATAATTTACTTTCAAACTGTACCCAAATATTTTAGTTAATACTTATTTAGATGCATCTATTTTCATCCTTTAGTAAATCCAAAACCCTTTTCCTTTTTTTCTCTGGATGAATTCCAACGCGACGAGATTGGAAACGCCTGAAAATATCTAGAAATGCAAGCTGCAGCACTTGTCAGCTGTACAAATAGTATTATTGTTTAAAAAAGGAGTTCAATGTTGGATTTGCTTTTGACATACTCCGAGGCAACAGTGAATTCATGGAAAACGATAATTTAACTTAAACCTCACCAGAGGTGATATACATATTTTCGAAATAAAATTTGTTTTTAATGCAGATGTATGTTTAAAACGTATACATACTATAAGGCGTAATATTTACAATTAATAGCAAAATATATCCTCCTAATATCTCAAGATATAATAAACGACGTACAAAGCAAAGAAAAACTGATAACGTGTGAATTGGCAAGATTTCAAAGAACAATAACATTAAGATAATATATTTTTCTCAAAAAAGTACAACCCAAACCGTAGTTCAAATGTCACCATATCTAGGTGGTGGTCCTCCTCGTGGATTAATACCTATGCTAAATTGCTATTTTCATTATGACAAAAAGCTTCGTAGCATAATATTTTCCTTACGGGATCCTAACGCAATTTCTACATATCAAATAAAATGCATTCAAAGATAAAAAAGGGAAAATGCATAAGACTTAAGTTATAAAATATTTAAAATAGTCAATATAATATTTTATTTTAACAGAGAACAAAAAACTGAAGTTTTCTTAAAGGCCAATGCCAATAATTATTCAAATGTCTTGAAATCTAAATAAAAGTATCAATATGTCAAACCGATTAAACTATAAATCATAATTCCATACGTTAACCCAATACAATGGATAGATAATTCAAGATTTTTAATAAGTTTTCCAACAAATACAAACCTAATTTAATCTCTCCAGGTAATAAGATAATTTCCATTTTCGTTCATAAGGTACATAATACAACACAACAGGTTCGTCAGATTTTAAGTTAATACTTTTAAAAATAAAATTTCAATTATTTTATACCCACCTCAGAGGTGTAGTTGGCTAACGCGCTTGTCGTGTTGAACTCTACTGCTGAGGACGGGGAGATCGCGGTTCGAATATCGGTCGGGTGAACTGGGGGTGGTTTTCCCTAAAAAGTTTTCCACTCCCCTTCTACGCAAATGCGGGTTCACTTCCTCTAATTCAACCTTCCCAATTCCTAATCCATTAGCGTAATTAGTACTTAAAGCGTATAACCCGAACGGGTAGTAAGACGCGGTGCTAATTATTATAATTATTTAAGAATCAACTTTTCTTTCTTGTTTAAAATCATGAACCTTACCCAAATAAATATTCTAAGTTCCCAACCTGGACTCCAGGAAATACTTTAGGCCTATTAATACATTTACCAAGATTCAACTGTCGTTTAATAATTGAGAGTGAAATGGAATTTAGAAAAATAAATTTAATTTGAAAAATGAAATAATATAACTTTGTGATTGGATCTCTAAAGCTATCACCTTTTAAGTGTAATATTCCACCAAGGTTTGTTTTTCATGGCCACTCCCGGTATCCTATGTACAGCTCGGTCCTTAGAAAAGGATGTTAAGGAATTAGGAAAGGGGAAACGTTTTACGTGTGATCTCTTGATCGCTCCAAAAGCCAGGATGTGAGTTCTTTTCACAACATCCGGAATGAAGTAAGGAATGTTCTCAGTGCGTCGTAAGATCTTTCTCGAAGCTTATAGTCGGTTCTCGAAAAGACGCGCCCATTATTGATGTTTGTTGCAACATCACTCTTATTGAGTACATCCAGCCAGTTTGTTCGTATGTTTCTAGGAGGTTGGTCATGCGCATACGTGGTGAATTATCAAATCAACTTCAGATTGTATAGATTTACAAAATGATGTAAATGGTATTCTACAGTTGTATTTTGAAAATGGAATGTCTATTAATAAATCTAAGACCAAATCTATATATTTTATTAAGAAAACTAATCCTTTCTTTTTTACTTATATACTGGGCAATGAAAACATAGTTCGCACCATTTATATTAATAATCTTGGTGTTCTCCTGAATAGAAAACTTTTTTCCTCTATCATGTTGATCATGTAATTTCCCATCATTGAAATTACTTGGACTTATACTAAATGTATTACTTCATCATTTAATAAAGTTGACTTGTTTTTAATGTCTGTTCTACGCCCTGGTTAGATCTAAGTTATAATATGCTACTGTTGCTTCAAATTCCTTTACCTTAACTGACTCTCTTAGGTTGGAAAACGTTCAAAGAAAATTTGTCGCTACATGTTATGATAAATTCTTTACTAACCGGATTCATTATGATCATGACAAAATTAGAAACCTCTTAGGGCTCCAAGCTCTCTGCTCGCGTGAATTTTATTATGATGCCCTTTTTGTTTTTAATATTTTAAATATCAAAATTTCTTGCATATTTGTCCTTTATCATGTAGACGTTCATATCCCTTCTCGGGCTTTTCGTAATCCAAATTTTTTTCAATAGCTCTTATAAGGTAGGCCCATAGGTCATTGTGTCCATAGTGCCAATTCTATATTTGTTTAATTCGACTTCTATCATAAAATAATAACTAAACTCCGAGAATAATTCAAGAAAATCCCATATAAATAATTTATCACGTAGTATTGTTATCAAAAATATATGGAAATATATTATCATTTTGATTATCTTATTTGAAGACAGGAATAATACAAGTTTATATTCTTAGCCTAGAAACAAAATGGTCTCACACTAACCATAATGGGCACGTACACCTTGCCACTTACTAGTAGCTTACAATTTTATTTTATTTTTAGGATCTGTTCGGTTAGAGTATATCAAACTTGTTTTTATAAGAGCACGTATTAATCCTTCGTATCTCCTATACGGATCAAACCTGACAGAAAATTAAAATTGAAAAATAGTCTACTAGACTTTTTAAAAGCATCGTCAGCTACAAACAGAATAAAAGTAATGGAGAAAACTCACACTTAACACTACATACACGTAGATAATTTATTTTGTGACGCAACCTTTTATAAATTCCCACGTCAATTTAGAATTCTTTTCTCCATATAACTAACATATGTTCTTGAATACGGAACAATTCAAATGCGAGTCTGTATATACTATATTTGCCAGAAGATATCGGCAGAGTCCTTTGAAGTGTTTTTTTTTATTATTGTTTGCAACTCGTATTCACAAAGGAATATGTCACCTTGTAGATGTATCAATTTTTTTTTTCATCAAGATACAACAGCTTTGAAATTTGAATGTGTAAAAAAAAATTTATTTTTTTCCCTCTCAATAAAGATGTGAGAAGTTCTTTGTGTGAACCGAGTTTAGAAAGTGTGTGGAGATCTATTTTCATAACTAGAAACGGACATTTTAAAGAATTTGTTTTGTATCTCAAAATTTGCTCATATTTACAGGTTCGTTTTATTTTGATATTCATACATATTTTACAAACGGTGGAACAGTGCGTGCAAGAAAATGGTTTTAGTGGTGAATCTTAATTTTTTTTTGTGTGTTCTTAGAGACGCAATAATAGTTGTGTTTATTTTTAGCACCCCATTTTACTACCTATATGGGCTATAAGTCCTTACATCATATTGCTAGATTTCAAACGCGATTTTTACTTAGCACAATTAGATACATATATTTGCATATCTAACTTACCTAAGTTTAGTTAACTTTATTAATTGACTTAATACATAATTCCCAAAGCAAAAAGTGCTAAACGACATATTATTTTAAACCTTTCTTTCATATCTAGCTATATATATATCCAACCACACATACGATAATTCTGCGAGCGAATGACTTTACATAGAAGAGAGAGTGTGATACAAAATAGAAGAGAGCCATTACTTGTACCGCTTAGTCAAATAGGCCTAAGGTATCACCTATCAACTGTCCTTGAGCAACCACTGTATGGCTAAGAGTGGATGTAGTAATACAATGATTATAGCTGCCAATTTCTTTTTTATACGTGACGTCAGATATTTTCAGGCAGGCTACTATATATATATTTTTTAAAGGTGGCATCTGATTTTTATAGCCGGTGCATCGTTTTAAAATTAATATTATTATGAAAGATATTCCCAAAATCTAGAACTAGTAGTATATGTATTTTTGTATATAGTGGTATAAGATTTTGTATAAGCTACTATCTAACCTTGGGCGACCAGATTTAACTTAAAGGTAGGATGTGAATGCATATTTTACACCACTCTCCTTCTTCTATGAGTCTGGAGGCCTGTAAAATGTTAAAAAATACATACCCCTTGTACAATTACGGTGTGTTAATTAATCCTGGTGACTAGCATTGTCAAGCTCATCTGTTTTGTTTTTACTAGTACTGGGAGATCATGGTCTAACTCCATTCGGGTACACAGATTTTTTAAAATTCCCTACAACTCTACGAGCAACTTTGGTAACATTTTTAACATAACTATACCGGCCTTATCCTTTCCTAGAATGTTTAAAATGCGAATGTCCCATATTGGTAGTAAGATGTGTACAATTGAAAGGTGAATAATCTTAATGGTCACCAGGTTGTGGTAGACAAGTAAGGTTATCTGTGTTTCTATTGGTTCTTCAACCTCAAATTGACTATCATCATTATCTCATCGGTACATGAAAAGAGCCTCCACTGAAATAATGTACGATCAGTACATTCTTGCGTTTCGGATAATTTTCCCACAAACTGGGCCACGAGTGATGGCCAATGAGTGTTTTATTGAGTGTTGAGAATATATCATATGTACACTCATTATGCTTACCCTGGTGACACTTTACGACACGCCGCTGTGAAATACATGCTCATATGAGGTATTGTGAGAAATACCTATGTTTTATTGGTCAAATAAGTACAGATTGGGAAAAACCTTCTCCAAAATATCGTTTTGACAAGCTCTTCCTGCCGTCGTAATACACTATGGCAAATGGTTCTCAAACTTCTTTTAGATTGTACCCTTTGGTGATAACTAAAAGTATAATGTACCCCCACGATGAAATTTTCCCAAATGACAAATGTGAGGTAGTAAAAAGAGAAATGCCCAAATTTACCTCTAAAATTCCCCACCACGTTTGGTTCTCTTGTAATTTCGCCTATTTTCCATTTAGAGCTGATTGAGTACCCCCTGAAAGTCGAGCGTGTATCTCTAGGGGCACGGGTACCACAATTTGACAACCCCTGAACTATGGCACGCCACCGGCACATAATCCAATTTCACATCATCGGAAGAATTAAAAGTATCTACCCTCCCTACAGCCGAGGGTATCTTAATCCTGTTAAAAACTTTGATCCAAATAAAACTCACCTAAAAGTTGATCCACGGTTCTTGTGTTGACGTGTTCCAATTGGCCCTTATTCCACACGTACTCGGCCTTGACCCCACGTCTCTTCTTGTCTCTCAGCCAATCATCGATCAAGTTTCTGCCGTCCAGGCGTCTGCCCTCTTCGTTGGTTTGCTCCGGGTCACGGGCCACTTTCGGCAACCAATGACGTCGCCCACCTCCCAATATCACCTGCGAACAAGGAAGGTTTCTAGATAAATTTCTCTTTGAAATGGTCCTGTTTAAAAAAATGGGCGGAATAAGATTTTTTTTATCAAAACTTAGTGTTTTTAGCACCTCCTCTTACTACCTGTTACACACACATACACATACATAAATACATACATATATATATAATATACATAATATATTATATAGTAGCTACGCTAATGAGTTAGGTATGAGGAAGGTTAAATTTAGAAGAAGCTAACCAGATTAGCGTGGAGGGAGAGTGAAAAACAATTTTGGTAAATCCACCTTCAGTACACCCGATCGAGATTCGAACCGCAATCTCTCCCCTCAACGGCAATTTAATCTAGTATATAAGTGATGGTTTAGGCCATGTAGCCACTTAAGCAAGTAATCAGAATTTTAATTGTATTCATGAATCTCGGATCTTAACTTTTCTATAGCTATATAGTAATATTAACTTTCCCAAATTTGTATGATAAATTTTCCCTCCCTTTTGAGTTAATAAATAATATTTAGTATTCTATAAAAATTCAAATCATAATATTTGTTGCAAATGATTATAGGGAATATATTCATAAGTTAATGATCTAGAATAGTGTTATGATTTGGGTCTAAGCTTTTAGTAATAATTATAATATATTTAAAATACACATATTAGATTTAATTTTTTTAAATTGCGCATTTAATCTTTTTTTAATCCTGGAATATCTATGCTCCTTAAGAACTCTACATATTGTGGATAAACATATTTGATTTTTTTATCAAAACATTGATAAAAGATGTATTAGTTGGACCTATTATGCATTTATAGGTGATATGTGATAAAATGTACCATTGCGTAATCTTGCTGTGTTGGAAAATTTATAATATATTAAAAACTTTTCATAATTTTAATAGTTAGGAAAAAAAAATTCTAATTTATTTTATTTTATTTTTCAAATGGAACATATATAATTTACTACTAGAGTAAATTTATATTTAGGATAACATCAAATTTACCGTTCACAAAAATTATGATCGTTTATAATTTTGGGAAAAATTGCTTGAAAATATTTGTTTCATTCACCTTGCAAATATGTGCTATTATTTCTAAAAATAATGTATATTTACTTTACCTGTCAAATTTTCAAAGTTTACTATTGGAATTGTGAATGTGGGGAATGCCAGGTATTCACCGTGGTTCGGATTCCACGTTAAACTGTAGGTCCTCCATTTCATCTCACAATCACCCTACCATTGCACATTAGCGTAAGTGCGTATAACCCGAACGGGTAGTAAGACGCGGTTCTAATAATAATAATAATAATAATAATACTATTGGAATATAGATACGAAGCCACATTTCAATAACTGTCATAAAACTGNTAATAATAATAATAATAATAATAATACTATTGGAATATAGATACGAAGCCACATTTCAATAACTGTCATAAAACTGTCATAAAAGGTAAAGATAAACTATAGTTTTAGGTAAGGTATACAAGCTAATTGTTAACGAGTTTAAATATTTAAGAACAATTTTAATTTCAATAATGATATTAGATTATAAATTAAGAAAAAAATACAGCCAGGAAATGCAAACTATTACTTGGTCAGTAAGCTGTCGTCTCACCTGCTTCCAAGGAATTTAAAACTCAGCATATACAAGTATAAACAATAATTTTACCGGTTACTCTGTATGGGTGCGAAACATGGCCTCTTACCTTAATTGAAGTAAACAAATTTAGGGTGTTAGAAAACAAGGTGCTTAGGAAGATATTTGGTACAAAATAGGATGAGGCTTCTGGAGAGTGGAGGAGTTTACATAATGAGTTATATACCCTGTACTCACCCCAAGACCGTGTTAAAATAAACAAGTCTTAAAGATTACTGTAGGAAGGACATGCAATGCGAATGGGATAATCTATAACCATGTTCAGAATACTGACTGACAAACCCAATGGAAAGACACCATTGCGAAGACATAGTCACAGATGGGAGGATAGCATTAGAATTTACCTAAAAGAGCTAGTTCTATCGAGTCCACCTCATTACACCTTATCTCAAGATCGGAATAAGGTGTAATGAGGTGGACTGGTTGGAACTAGCTCAAAATAGAGAGATGGTGTTCACTGTAAATAAACTATTAAAATTACCTTTATAACACTATCAATTCAATCATTATTATTCTCATTCTGTTATGAAGATATTTTTGTATCAGCTTACATTATAATCTAAAATGAGCATGTTGATTATAGCTATGTTGAGCATTTATTATTATCTTTCATATATTGTATTTAGTAAGTTCGTTAAAGAATTGGTGTTTGAGTTTACTTTATACCTTGTGATAACCAAAAATATCAATATATTCATAGTTTCCTTTAACGTCAGCATATTTTACATGGTTTGGTCCAACCATAGTGGATAGTGGGGGAGTCTACATAATGATGAGCTGCAAACCCTGTACTCATTATCGGACATTGTTAGGGTAATAAAATCTCACAGGTTACGGTGAGCAGGTCATGCAGCGCAAATGGGAGTTTCTAGAACCGCGTTCAAGGTATTGAATGGCATACCCACTGGGAAAATACCACTGGGAAGACACAAAAGCAGATGGGAGGATGACATGTGGATAGACCTGAGAGAAATAGGGTGTAATAAGACAGTCCAGGCTACATGGATTTTTTATATTAAACATTTTTTTAAAAGAAACAAATAAAAAATATAGATTTTTCATGAAAATACTTTTTTTGCGAATTTTTAAATTATTAAAAACCTTTTAGAAACTGTTTTGTCTCTGGGTCTGTTTAAACCTAAGCCTCTTTGTGAAATGTGTGTTTTGTGTGTTTAAATATGCATGGCTTGGTAACTTCAAGGCAGTCAAGAATGATATGTTTTCTCGGTTGATATTTTTTATTATTTATTTAGCACTTTGCCTTTTTTTTACCAGTGGGTCTTACGATTAGCACCCTATCTTAGCTGCTAGAAAATATTTTCCATATGAGTGATGGTAGCAGACATTTAGAAGTATATATATAATAACAACTGTTAAAATATTTACATATACAAATTGTTTATTGCGAAAAGTTTGACTGTTAAAAGAGACACAAAGTCAACATATTATTGTCTAGCAGATCACATTCATGAATGGATACACAAGCTTTGATCTGCTGACTGTTACTATCTTTCACCTACACTCCTATTTTAGATGTGGTGTAGGCTGTTCAGTCCATACACATATGTACTAATTATGTTGATGAACTAAGAGGTGAATAAGTTTGAATACAGAGTATATGTACCCACATTTTCGTGGAGGGAAATTAGAAAATCGTTTAGTGAAAACCACCCTTAGTATTTCCGATTGGGATTTTAACCCCGATATCCCTGTCATCGGCAGTCTAGTCTATTGTGAGGGTGATCCGTTGGACCATGCGGTCACTGGAGTAGGTATCTGTTAATTTGATTCTAACCGCCTAGATTCGTTTTAGGTAATGCGGTTATATAGTAAGGCCCAGTTTCATAGTCAAATTTAGTACGCCTCAAGTCCGGCGTTACACTAAGTTCATGACGACGCCTACCTAAACCAGAATGGAATGGGCCAGTTTCCTATGCGAGAACGGCCCATTCCATTCTATTTTAGGTAGGCGTCGTCTTGTATTTAGTGTAGCGCCGCACTTGAGGCGTACTAAATTTGACTATGAAACTGGCCCTTAGTCTTGAACCTTTTATTAGTTCCCCACTAACAGAACGCGTTATAAAATAGTGAACATCATTTGGCACTGTTTATAAAGCAACGGCTCTATGAGAAGATAAATAAATACTAGTCCTTGAACGTTATCAAAATGTCATATTGCTTTTATAAAAGATTTTTTCTTTATATTATAAAATATTTTCCAAATATATTTACACCATTTTTAATCAAATATGTGTTGATTACATATTTTCCTATTTATTTCAAAGCTTTGTTTAATATATATGACTAAAACAATAGCCTCCAATTTAATTGGGATTTGTTTTTTGCTGTGAATTTAAGTCTGATTTTAACTCAAAACGAAAAGAAAAATTATGAAACGGCCTTGCGTTCAAAACTGGGCTATTCAAAATAATACAATAAATTTACAGCGGCTTGCTAAAATAACTAATATATATATATAATTAGTTCAACTACTGTTTGTGTAATATAAACAATGCTTTCTTCATAAAGAAAGAATCATTTTAAATCGATTCGCATGTCCATATTAATCCACCTAGTTTCATGTATAGAATGTAAATGTTTTATAAATGTCTTTTAAATGTAGTACTTAAAAATATATATTTGATGGATCGTCAAAGATACATCTTATTTATTTTTTCTAAAGTAAACTTGACATGATTTATAAACAGTCTACTAATTTACCTTTTGAATGTTTAGAATTTAGATAGTTGCATCAGTGTTCAAATGGTTTTACGCGTCACTCTCACAAAATACTGGATTGCTGGTGAGAGGAGAATTGGGATTCGAATACCTGTTGTGCCGAGCTAATTATCGTTAGCTCGCACAAGTAAGTGATTACATTAAACCCTTAATGTAAAATTCTGCAACCCTCCAA
>CABFOV010010402.1:0-16321 GCA_902141375.1 Timema poppense
GATTCGAACCTCAATCTCCCCGTCCTCGGCGGTCGAGCTCAACACGACTCGCGCGTTAGCCAACTACGCCACCGAGGCGGGTAAAAACACTATCCTACCCCTTTATCTTTACCTAGATGCTCTTAGTGAACATCTTAAAAATATTACAGCAACCAAAAAACTGATCTTTGAATTTGGCTTCGGTTAACATGTTTCAAGCTTTGATTTGCATTTTAAAATGTCACCGATGCACAAACCTCTATACATATCATGTAGGAAGTGTAGATACAGACCTGAGGCTCCTCCAGCCACCAGAATAGCCAAAGTGACAGCAAATCCAAAAGAAAGATTGATGGAAATATAGTTCCCTGAAGTTCCCTTGCTCAAAGTTGCTTGAGCCACTGATGCGAGACCGATAAACTTGGAGGGACAAAAATACAAAACAGTCATACAAGATGGCTACAAAACTTTTACTATAAAATTCCCTGATTTTTCAGAAGATGTTAAAATTTAAAAGATATTTAATTAACCTTTTTATATTTTTTCATGGTGATAGCCATATTTCAGTTAATTACATCAACCAAAAAATTTCAAAAACAAACTTGGCAGCTAATGAACATAAATATTCTTAAAATAAATTGCTACATTATTTAACTAACCAAGTTTTATTGTTGGTACTGAGTAGATTTGTTATAGAACAATCCCTATACAACCATCTCATGTTAGCTAAATGCTAAATATCTAGATTAGTGGTTCCCATCTCTTTTTTTTTTGCATGCATACTCCTTGGCAGCCCATTTTAATAAATTGTGCTCTTAATTTTTAGCAAAATATTTAATTACTGCGGTAGTAGTTATTTCTGATTTGTTGCTAATAAAAATAAATGGGCTAGTAATGGGAATAAAAAACAATGTGATAGTAAGCTGAATAAAGAGGGAATATAAACTATTTTTACATTCAAAAAAGGTGACCTGGTGGTCTAGGGGTAAAGTGTTAGACCTCTGTGCTGGAGGTCCGGGGTTCAATCCTCGGTCCCGGCACAGATTTATCTGATTGCCAAACCCTTCCGTCACCTCTGACAAGACGTGTATTAATCACAACTTATGAATGTGGGGAGTGCCAGACCTCCACTTACACTTGGTATTTCAATGTGTGTGCGATTTAATTTAATGGCCTATTAATCCTAATAACTATCAGAATACACACGACAACTTTGCATGGAAATAACTTTTCCTAAAATTTAATATATTAATCCATCCAAAATCGTATTTGTATTGAATTTTAGTAAGAGTTTGAAGGCAATTTTAGGCTTGGTTGATGTTATTTTATTAACACATAAAAGATTATTTTTATCTTATGGAACCCCATATTCCCTTTATTGAATATAGTATAGCTCTTTTAGTGAATCAACCTTAATCAAACTTTCACACATGGCTTTATTTAACTCTTTTACACAAAATCAAGTAGGCCTAACTACTTTGGGGGGAATAAAGGGGGTTAAAGGGTTGATACATGGTAGATAAATAAATTGCCATAGTAAAATCCTAATACACTAACAGACCAATTATTTTTAATCATATTATTTAGATAAAAATAATATTGTATGTGTTTAAAGTAGAAAAAAAATAGTCAAACTTAAACTAAGGCTGTATTCAAATAGACTACTTCACGCGCCGTCAACCCTTGACGTTCACTTGATAGTGGCAATGGCAATCACGTGATCAAGTGTAGATTCGTCCGAATAGTCACAAAGTGTGCTAATGCACCCCTAACACACCATTGAGCCCAAGGGTGACGGCAGGTCAACCTTGACACGGTGTTTGACTGGAAACTGTTTATTTTTTTGTCTTTTAGAGATAGAGCTCATAGAGTAATGTGATCTGTGATAACAGGCTAGTAGATTGCTTTTAAAATAGTTTCTAAGCTCATTGGTAGGAAGCAATACTGCAAGGGTGTGAAAAGATACCGGTAGTTTGCTGTCCAAATAGTCTGTTGAGCCTTCGATCTCAAATGCGTGATAAGTGTACATCCATCAAGTCTGTTCAATTCAAGTGTACTTGACTATTTGAATACAGCCTAACCTTAAAAATCAACCAAGCTTAACCTAACCTTCAAAAATCATTTAACTAATAAAACAAAATATTTTAAGGGGTGACGCGTTTTTTATCTTATGGGATAAATAACACAAAGCAAGATTTTTAAATTTTTTTTTTCAAAGGAATCCTAAACGTTCTCTACCTGGTTCTTACCATAAAAACCATAGTTCCTAGAAATTCACCAACCATTTCTCGTACCCAAATGTGTTTTGATCTTAATTTGATAGATATTTCCACTGCACCCCACGCCATATCACCCGTACTTGAAACAAAAATAAAAGAAGGCATAAAAGAATCAGTTTATTAATATACTTAAATCAATTATAAAAATGTAAATAATTTAAATATCTAAACTAATAAAGGAATAAAGAGCTATGTCAGACACCACCAAAAGTGACTTTGGTCCTTAAAAACAATACCAATGCAACTTTCAAGGGTCCTTTGAGTAATAAGCTGATGGACATAGCAAATATTTCAACAATATTTTCCCTATTTGATACTACAATAATTATTACGCTTACGCCCGCCAAAAAACTATGAGAAAACGTAGTTTTACTATTGGCTATTTGCCCATCAGCTGTTTCATAGACAAAAAATGAGGTAGTGGAAAAAAATCAATGTTAAAGATTCATTTAATAAGAGCTCTCTAGTGGTGACATATATAAGCCAAGTTTCAAGATATATAATAGACAGAGATTTAATAATAGAATAATTGATAACTTCATTATGTGGAACCCAAGTAATAATCTTAAAATTTAAAAACAAATTTAAATGTTCACTAGTATTTTGTAGTTCAAGGATCATAAAAAACTCTTAGGCCTATAAAATATTATTTTATAATTAGTAAGAGGCCTATTTTGTAGCTTGATGTTAATATAAAAACGCATAAGTCTATAAAATATTATTATCTCGTTAGTATTGTTTGTTAGTGGTTGCAATTCCAAAGTTTGGTAGCCCGTCGTTCTAATGTAACTGTCACTTAAGCTACTATCACACGACACTTGCTTGTACTAAAAATCAAGTGTGCTGGCTAGCGCCTAGATATCTGTATAATAGCTACAATGGAAACGGGACTAGAGTATTCACACGCTGCTAGTTTGGTTCTAGGTTCTAGTGCAAATATTTATCGAACGTCAGAGATTAATTTTGGGTGCAGTAGTTGCATTTATTACTAATAATGATATTGAAAATTATGAGAGGGAGCGTAGGAAAAAGAATATGGACACGGGACTGGTTAGGAAAGACGAAATAATGGTCGCAGGATGCTAAATATGATACATTCGGAGGTTAGGTAATATACATCTGGGGTGATACAATCGTTTAGTATCTCCCTAAATTTGTATTCATTTATTTACAATGTGGTCAAAGGCCCCTAAGCCCATGGGTGTCCAATTACAGTATCCTTGATACACAAATATTCTTTTTTTTAGGCCTACACACACTTTATGTTCTAAAAAAACCACGCAAGGTTGGCATGCTATCAAATTTATTTAGATTAAAATTGGGTCTGTAACACAGTTTGTCGTTTTTAGATGACATGTTTTAAATTAAATTTATATATATTAAATATATTGTCATAATGTGGCAATTTGGTACTATATAAACAAGGATGTTTAGAATAGTTTTCTGCCAAGAACAAAATCATATCCGATGACCATGTTGGCGTCATTTATACCATTTCTTTACACAACAGTCTCCGCGCGCATTGATTGGTTGAATTACACAGACTAGTGTCGAAGTTAGTACGAAAATAACGCGTGTTTTATCCTCTCAACTAGTATCAGTACGAAGTGGCAGAACCAGTATACTTTTTCTGATTCACACGACGCTAGATGATGACGTACTAGCTAGTGCTAGTTAGCACACTGGATTTCAAATACGAGCTAGTGTCGTGTGATACGGGCTTTATTGTCTACCCGTATTATCTATGGTCTACCCGTCGTAAATAAATCCGACATAATATAAAGAAGAGTTGTATCTAAAATATTATTTAATTGGCTAATAAGAATAAAATGGAGCAAATGCTTATACTTAACCTTTTTGAAGCAAATCCTTCAAGATGTATGGATAGAAAATCAGAAGCTTATGTTCATATTCGCTAAAAATTAAAATAGTAACATTGTCTCTAAGCAAATCCTTTTACTCCCTTTTTTCAAATAAATAAAAAAAGTTAAGTACCTTGATTTGAAGCAAATCCTTAAAAATAAAAGTGAAGTCGGCTTAGTAGTAGACTCATCTTGGAAAATGGTACAAGCTTGAATAAATTTGCGTAAAAGAAAGATGTACCAATCGCGTTTAGCGCCTGAAATTTGTGATTATAAAACTTTATAGGCTTTAGATTCTTGGAAGATGATATATCATGGTTGAGTGAACATTTTATTGGCGAAGATGATGAGAGAAGAGGAGGTGCCCTAGCCTCCAAAGAAAAACTTCAGATATTTTGCGGTATGTAGCAAACCCTGGATACCAGTCGGGTGTTGCACAAAAGTTTAATTTTCACCAAACAGCCGTGAAAAGACAGTTAATTATGTATCAGATAAAATGATTGAAAAAGCTGTTGTGTTGATAAAATATCCATCATCACTTCAAGAAATCCACAGAGAAAAAGCTGGGTCGCAGAATCAATTTAAATTTCCAACATGTATATAGGATTTTTAGACTGTACGAATATAAAAATTCAAAAACCCAGTGTACATGATGATGAATACATCAACAGAAAGGGGTTTGCCTCAATAAATGTATAAATAAATTGTAATGTTCGAGAAATATTTACAAGTATTGATCTAAGCTGGTCTGGCTCTGTACACAATGCGAAAATGTGGAAGAACTCATATGAAAGAGAGAAGATTAAAAACATTAAAAAATTTCATTTTATTAGCAGATTCAGGATATAGAATTGAACCATAGTTGATGACATAATATTTAAATTCAAATACCAGACGGTGTAATAAATTTAACAGATGTTTTAAATCAGAAAGAGTAATAATAGAGCACTGTTTTGGCCTGTTGAAGAGATATTTTCCCACAATCAAGTACCCATGCAGACTCTCATCTGAAAAAATTACTAAAATTATTGTGTACTGTGTAATTTTGCACAATATAGAACTTGGCTGATGCCTGTTTCCCAGAAGAGGATGGGGATGGAGATGACGGGAATGATGAAGAAGCACAGGGTAGATTGAGGATCAGAGGACAAAAATTAGATAACAATTATCCAATTTGATTGATTTAATAATTTAATTTAATGAAAAAAGCACACTTAATTTCATCATAATGAACTTTCAGCTTCAATTGAGTTTTCAATTAAACTATTATGATCTGTATCTGATTCCATTTTTACTAGGTTAGTTAGGTCACGTTACTCAAATCTGGTTGAATTAAGTTTTCCTATCGGATTCATGTCTGTTATTAATAAAGTCAAAAATTAATAATGACACTAATAAACAGATTAAAAGATGATAGATACAATTTTAAAGTGAAAATGTAAATTTTAACCACAAAACTTTTAAACCAGAAGAACTGATTGTGAATGGAATAAAATTGAAGCAAAGCCTTAAAAAAAATGATTAGCAAAAGGTTGAAGTAAAAGGTAAAGGTTACTCATACAAAAAAAAAAAGCAAATGCTTTTACTTCTACCTTCTGCTCTGGAGCTTAACCTTTTACTTCATGCTTTTACTCACAAGGATTTTCTTCGGTTTTATTCTTACGGGCCAATATGTCTTTTAAAACAGAGAACAAAAAGCAAACATTCTACAAAACAAAGAAAACATAAAAAATGCTATTTTTAAAATAATAAACAAAACATGATTAAAGGCATAGGCATATAACAAACTATATTGTGATATAATACTTAACAAGCCCATCTATTGAAACAATATGACGTTTTCCCACCTTTTGAGTTTCTGACTCAAAACTATATAAAACAGACAAGGAATTTTCACAGACAATATCACTTTGACGAATTTCAGAGAATTTGAGTTATTGTTTTTTTAACACCTAAACAAATATGCAATAGTTATATTATGTTAAATATCTTGTTGGAGTAGTAAACTTTCAACCCTATCTCGTCCGTTTGTGTATAGATTATATAAAAGTCTATTTTGAAGGTTTTTGATCTCCCTTTTCTAAAGCCGTATCTGTTGGCACATTTGACAAGCTATAGCACGTACCTTTAGGACTTGAGTTTAATTCTGTTGCCTCGAAAATATACAGTCGTTGAATAGGCCTCGTGACAGTGCCAGTACCCGTTCTCAGCCGAACCAGTCGGTGAATTCCATCACGTCCAGAATACAGCTCTTCTACTACAGTTAAAGGCCAGTACAGCCGTTTGAGGCTGTCACTCCCGATGAGAGCCACTTCACCAACCTTTAAATAATATTCTTTTTTTGCTCTTTAATATTGTAGCTAACTGAACCAGATATTCACTGTAAAACCTTTTCCTCAAAACTTCACTCAGTTTTTGTCAGAGTACACAGGCTTATAGAAATAATAAACTGGTTAAAGACTTAAGGCCTTTGGCCCTGTAGAGTGTAAGTCTAAAACCTAGTTTGTGGGATGGTGGGTGGGAGGGGGAAAGTCATGGCGTAGTATCCCAATCGAACAAAGTATCCTTCCGCACCAACAAGAACAGATGGATCACGGGAATCGTAGATGGTGCTAGCTACCGGACTGGTTTTGCGAAAAAATCATACGTTTGTATATATCAGTTTTCTCGAGAACAAGTGAAATGTTTATGTTAATATTTCCAACATCCCTTCTAATATAATGTATCAATGTTTATTAATTGTTACATTTTTTATTTTATGCTATGAAGCTGGCAGTTTTCTATTTACAAACGTCAATTTTATCGATATTTGATCACTGTTAAAATGATATAGGATAAGTGTATATAAAAAGTAGAACTTAATCAAAATGCTTATATGCTTGAAAAAACCATTTCCGAAAAGAAAATTGCAAAACAATAAACATTCTTGAAGATAACCGTTTGTTCCCATGGCTCTGCATTTCAATGCCAAATGAAAAGGGCCAGTTGCCTTAACAATACGTGCTATGATAATTAAAATTAACATGACTCAAAATGATACAAGTTCATAGGCATAGAAGCAGATCAAGCGTAGAATTGCCGATTTTAATAGTTTTTGCTAGTATATTGACCTCTTCTTCAGATCAGTCAATCACAATGAAGCACTCCTAATTCGTTGAGGTCCTAAAGGAATAAGGCTAGCGTCAATGGAGTCAGACTGTCAAGATCCTCTGATATATAGGTCAAAGGTAGTGAATTCATGATAGCCTCACAGTCATATAGCACAGTTGTTGTTATTTCCTCAAAATTCAGCCGCTCTCTTCCAAATACGCTCAGAAGCAAGGGTTTCATTAAACCAATAAAACGCTCCCACCAACCATCATACCATGGAGTAGCAGGAGGATTGAATCTCAAAACAATTCGTTGTGCTGAGCTGAAATAATTAATTTTCTTCCAGTCCTATTGTGAAAAAAGTTAGTCCTGTTATCACTGTATATGGCAGATGGTCTTCCACGTCAAGCCACAAATCTCCTTAGGGCCTGACTGGACCCACCAAATCCCCTCCTGTGACTTAAAACACTACGGTGTCACGCACTCTTTATTCAGGTAATGGAGGCACAGACCGATAAAAATGTGAGCCCACAAATCGTTTGCACACAGTGCATTTTATAATAACAGAGCGAACGGTTCTCCTACCCTTTACAATCCAGAACCTTTCTCTAAGCAAGCTAAAAAAATACCCTGCATTCCCACATAGTTTGCCTTAACATGTGTCTCATGAATCAATCTGGTGACCACTGGATGGTCAGCAAGCAATAAGGCTGGATATATGAAATCTGGCATCGCCTTTCGTTCTGATATTCATGTTTTTAGACGTAGGACACATTTGGCGTCCAAAAATAAATTGAGTCACTTGACAGGTTCACACTTCAAGCCTTTAAAGGATTATTTCTAAATAAATCTAATGACAAGGACATCGACCTCCTCCACTCAAATGGCACTAAGTTCTCCCCACTTATTAAGTTGGTTTCTGTAATTATGAATGAGTCTAAGACCCATACCACACGATGGATAAATTTTTGTTACTGGCAATACCACTTATCATTGGTGTTCACATTTGCTAGAGCCGTAGCCGTATCTTTAATTATTATTTTTTTTCTGGGTAGACGATAAGTGATCCTTTTCAAGGCCGATAGCCAACAAATCGGGAAGGAAGGTGAAAGCTCCCACTAGCACGATGTGTGGAAATCTAATGGTGCCAACGTAGGCCTGACCGGGGGAGCCCAGCAATCCTTCGTTGGTAAAGACCACTGCAAGTAGCACTGAAGCAAGCGTTATCGCAAGGACTTCACAAACCCGTGTCATCACTGGCACCTCCCACCAAGGGGTGTTGATAGGTAAAAAAAGTTCTGCTGGATTATCTTCAGAATTGGAAGGCCGGGACACACGCTTCACGCGTGTTGACAGCTCGTGCGATTCTGTGGACGTTGAGGTACTGTCTTCAGGACCAGACCTCTCGTTGATGCGTGATGAGTCAAACCAGGGGTCAGATGATAAGTTTTATGGGTTTCAGACCGTAATACCTCGCAAAAAGAAGGCTGACAAAGCCAGGAAGCTACCCGGGGGCAGCCCTAACCATTTAAGTGGTTGCTTTGACCACAAAAGCGAGGGCAATGGTGGCTAGGGCCAAAGTGCGCCAGCATTGATCAAAGGTGGGAAGTGGTGGAAACCTAACCCTGCCTAACCATGCCTCACCTTAACCTGATACTAGTGGTTCTGGGCCAGTTCACAAAATCTAGGGGAAAATCCCTCCCATCATATTGTATGATGTGAAGGACTACTCCAAGGTGGTTAGGGCCATTCGATCCAAGATTCTAGAGCCTATGAAGGCAGTTATAGAGCCTGGTGATCGAGTGCACCTCCAGTGTGTGTCGGAGGAAGCTTACTGCTCCCTCCAGGCGTTATTGCCTAGTTTGGTGATCCAGTATTGGTCTTACCAGCTGAGATGGGAGAGACTGCTCAGGGTCGTAGTGAAGGTACTCCTGACATGGAAAAACCCTGGCAACATACATAAAGAGCCCGTGGAGATGGGTTTTCCCGTGAAATCCATCACCTAGATTCTCTCCCAATGGAAACGGGNCAGTGGTTGCCAAACTTTGCTGTTTCTCGCGGTGGTCCGATTCCGTGCAAGAACTGCTTCCAGTTCAGTCATGTGTGGAAGGATTGCCCCACTTTAGCCCTTGTACATAAAAAGGTTGAGGACCCCCTCCTCTAAGAGGGCACTTGATAGATAGATCGTTACCTCACGGGGTCAAACTCTAAACTTTAAGCGGTCCATGAGGTCCCTCGATATCGCAAAACGTTCCCGTGTCGCGAAAAGGCGTTCTGTGCAGCCCCTTGAGCAGTAGATTAGTATGGCTATTGCTTACAATCAATAAATATAAGCTATTTTTTGAACATTACTCTACACTTCCCTTCCAAGACCCACCAAATCTTCCGGGATTCAAACTCCTCACCGCTTAAGGTCCATCCAGACTATGTAAGGCCCCACGGTGCCACGGTAGTGCAATAGTGAAGGAAACTATTATTCATCGTATAAAGGGTAGTTAAAAAATAATCAATAGAGCGTACAAATAACTTTAATTGTAATAAATACAAAATATACACATTTGACATTATTTTAATTCTCTTGTTAGAGTATTTTTGTTGGATTATTTTTGTTCCATTTATTAGAAATAATTAGTTATAATATAGTATTGTATTGTTTCCATATGTTCAAAATTTGACTCTATTTCTTCTATGAGTTGGTGTTCTTATTTTTAAAGAACGAGTAGGCTGCCTTCACACCAAATACTACTCCTAGAACACCGAAGTATCCTCCATATACGTAATACTGATACATAAATTGTTATTTAAATATTGAGATCATATAATTATGTCCAGTACATAGCTTACAAAGTTTTATATCACTCATCTATGAAAGCCTAATAAATATTTTTGTCAGTTCTGTATAGTGTAAGTATAAACTGTCATTAATCAATACTTCTATAATATTAATAAGTTTATAGTAAGCCTTTATTCACAGGATTTTTTTTTTCTTTTTCTTTACATAGCTTGACATATATGATTTACACAGAATGTTCGTAAACTCATAGTCCAAACCGCACATATAGCTTGTTTGAACCAAGAGTAATACAAAATCCCTATACACTTACATCCTGAAACCCATGCTAATACAGTATCATTAAATTGTGTTCAAAGTTTCGATGTATAGCGCCGTGATAGTAAAGCTGTCAAGCATGCGTGTACAACAAGTTGCATAGGAGTTAGGCGCTATGCACTGCACATGATTGTAACAATGGCAAGAGCTTTCTGTGATGTACGACTGTTAATGATGACTCTCAGCACTTCTTCGCATTTCTAGATGGACTGGTGTGTTGTTTACTATTAATTGTGTTATGTTTTACTGCCTTGTTCCAAGATGTCGAGGTGTGCAGTGCCACGCGCCTAACTCCTATACAACCTGTAGTACACACATGCTTGAACAGCTTTGTTCTCAAGGCGCTGTACGCCAAAACTTTGGACACAATTTAATGGTATTAGCATAGTTTTCCGGATGTAAGTGTAAAGTGGTTTTGTATTACATTTGGTTCAAGCAAGCTATATGTGCAGTTTGGGATATGCCTTTTCAAACATACTGTATATTTATAATACTTCTAAATAATTACTTAGAGGAATGTGTTGGCCTTCGAATCTCAAAAACATACTTTTTACTATCATTAGATTGAGCATCATATCACACTAACATTTTTAACATATATTCAGCACATAACACTATTCCTTCAATGACCTCACGCTATGTGTATTTCATACTTTACAATCACAACTGTATAGGATAGCAATAACAGTAAAATATATGTAATTTTATTAGCGAACAAATCTTAGAAGTAAAAATATTTAATTGATTGATATTAGGCCTACATATATATTACACAGGCTGTATACTTATCTGTGCAATTAACCCTCTGAACGTGATTGCTTATAACAAACCAAACCAAAATGTAAAACAATCAACATGGTATAATGCTTAGTTTTCTAAATGGGCGACACGATCCATAGGAAATATCAGTTTTTTTTGTAATAGTAAGTGTTATAAGCAACCATCATTACCATTGTGAGCCGTTTCATTAGATATAGTCAATTTAATTATTAAACTGACGTGTTGATGCAAACGTTAGTTCATAATCTTTAAATCGTGAATCTAAATTCGTACTGAAATAATGTGGACCTTTGTTTTTCCACCCCTGTGTCTACCTGCCTCCCTGCATATGTGTCTTACTGTCTGATAAGATTAATATATGTTTGTTTATTACAGTTATACAATATAATATAAATTTAACATAAAGTTTGAACTCTACAGAGTGCTTATAAATTTACACAATCTCTCTTCAGAGAGTGACTTCTTATTGAAAAAAAANAAACCAGTAGAAAATGTTTCACAACGAACGTGCTCTCATGTTTAGTTTGAGATACAGAATATTTTTATAATTAACTGCACATATCTCGAATAACCGTCGATGGAATTATACTGTGGGGTGTACAGGATATCTTAATATGGCTCACATCTGTCTGTCTGTCTGAAATGCACGATGGCTGTTTAGAACACTTAATATTACAAAAATACTGAAAGTTCCTATTGATCGTGTCGCCTATTTATAAAAATAGGCATCATCTCATGTTCATTGTTTTACATTTTGGTTTGGTTTGTTATAAGGAACCACGCTCAGAGGGTTAATTTCACATATGTGTATACCCTGATTTTGGTTGGAAGAACAGTAGAGAAAATTCAAGTTTATTTATTTGCGACCAATATTGATAATATTTTACTATTTTATTTGTGTTATTTTATAGGTATTGATAATATCCATCAAAAAGTGACAACTGCAGATAGTAAGACTTGAAGTATGAATATATTAAAATTGTTTTGGTAACTTTAGTAACTAACTTCTACTGTTCTTCCAACCAAAATCAACCTATATACAACCTGTGTAATAATAGACTGTCCACGAGTAGTGTGTAGTTTGTAATGTAGAAGTAAAGGTCATTCAGCCACCAAAACTTTATTATATAATTTTATAATTTATAAATAATAATTCAATGATCTAAAATAATTACAGTTCGTGAAATACAAGGGGTTAAACTCACTATTTTATGCTTTTGCCTACCATTGTTTAAGTAAAGTAATTAATGTTTGGGCTGAAATTTAATATAACTGACATCATTATGAGGTGTGCACAGCGAAATATTTCTAGTATTATTATTATTAGTAATAATAATATTAATATAATTAAAAGTCCCCTGGAACCAGGTAGCAAATAAATTGCTTTAATGCCATTGGTTATATAATAAGGTCAAATAATATGTATGTATTGGTTGTTCAGCTAAATCTGGCCCAACCATTAATGATTCTCAGCCAATTCGCACAATGCAGTAAACAAAGCATCGCAAGCAAAATAAAACAAGTAATAGCTTTGGTGAATTATTATTATTATTATTATTATTATTATTATTATTATTATTATTATTATTATTATTATTATTATTACCTGCTCGGGTTATATGCACTTACGCTAATGTGTAATGGTAGGGTGATTGTGAGATGAAATGGAGGACCTACAGTTTAACGCGGGATCCGAACCACGGTGGAGGCCTGGCATTCCACACATTCANACCACGGTGGAGGCCTGGCATTCCACACATTCACAAGTTGTGATTAATACACGTCTTGTCAGAGGTGAAAGAAGGGTTTGGCGATCAGATAAATCTGTGCCGGGACCGAGGATTGAACCCCGTACCTCCAGCACAGAAGTGTGGCACCTTACCCCTAGACCGTCAGGTCACCCTAATGGCAGATTGAGGAATAACATTAGAATGGATTTGAAATAGATAGGGTGTAGTGATGTGGACTGGGTAGAACTAGCTCAAGATAGGGTGTAATGAGGTGGACTGGGTAGAACTAGCTCAAGATAGGGTGTAATGAGGTGGACTGGATAGAACTAGCTCAAGATAGGAATAGGTGTCATACTATTGTAAGTGCGGCAATGAGCTTTAGAGTTCTTAGAGTAATGACACAGAGTAGGTTAAGTATTATAATAGTTAAAAACAATTAGCACTTGTAACAAAAAACAAGTATACAAGTGTAATATAGTACTATTATGACTATACATTATTGTTAGGAACAAAACTTATTTTATTTTTGAGCAGCAAGTCTTACGATGAATAAAATAGGGCTTACACATTATCTATAATTTATTTAAAACTTGTTAATATTGTTGGTCCACAGGAAAACAGGGCCACCCACCCTGGTTTATAGGAGCCACAAGTATAAGTACGCGTCTAAACACGTCCTTTAACGGTCTGTGTCTCACCTGCTGCCTGGAGGCCAGAGCCAATCCATTTCCACTCATCACTATCAATGTCAATACGGTCTGGAGCACGAGAGAGAACAAAGTGTTGGCGCCAAATATCAGACCGTAACTATCCTCATGGATGTTCTTAGCTACCTCAGAACTGAAAAAAAAATAATAAGGTCATGTAATCACCATTATATAAATTGAGGTGCATGTTTATTTTAACATTGTAATGTTGTGAATTGCGAGCGACATAGCTGATATCGTATCATGTTTTGATGAGTGAGTAGACATAGGACACAAGTACTGACAACTCATAACAGTGTGCCAGCATTCTTCTGGCAATCAGACCAATCCGCGGCGTATATGGTTCTATTTTTCGATCTAACCGTCCTGACAACTAAACGACGATTCTAAAGGGTCACTCTCTGCTCGTTTATGGGGCAGCGTGGGTTAGGACGCCGGATAATCGAATACGTATGTTGGAGGGCTACCATCGTGCCCAGGGTACTGGGTTTCTTATCAGTGTTAAACCCGCCTCGGTGGCGTAGTTGGCTAACGCGCGAGTCGTGTTGAGCTCGACCGCCTGAGGACGGGGAGATCGAGGTTCGAATCTCGGTCGGGTGAACTGGGGGTGGTTTTTCCTAAATGGTTTTCCACTCTCCCATCCACGCAAATGCGGGTTCACTTCCTCTAATTCAACCTTCCCAAGTCCCAATCCATTGGAGTAATTAGTACTTAAAGCGTATAACCCGAACGGGTAGTAAAACGCGGTGTTAAATATTATTATTATTATTATTATTCATATTATCAGTGTTAAATCACCTATAGAGTCAGTCAGGCCATTGTTTAAACATTACTTACTACACTTAGTTCTGTCACGAGCTCCTGAGTGAATTCTTTTATATCTTTTTAACAACTTCTTAATAACAAACACATTTTTATAGTAGTGCAAAGTAATACATTAAACCCTAAAAAACCAACGCCATCTATAAATTACGAGCCCACACACATATATCCAATCACTGTACCCATCCTTGGCCGCAACTCAACCTGACAATTTAGGGTCCACAAGCGGGAGAGATGACAGTTATTATATTAGTACATTATAATGGAGCGAGCATGGACGTGTCTAACTTTACATTTGTCTGGAGAGGGGGTGCTTATTTGGATTATTATTATGTGTTCTGTATTACTACAGGTCACTACTTTTTACTTTCATCGCCACATCTGACTACCTGTCCAGGCTACAAGCATATATGATAATTACTCTAATGTTACAAGGATTAAAAAGAAACCATTTTAAAAGTAATGTACCAGCCTTTGCACGGAAAAATAATTGGAAATTATTTAGGAAAAATCATCCCAACCGGTATTCGAAACCTGAGCTCCCCGTCATCAGCAAGCCAGTCAAACACGAGAGTGATGCCTTAGACCATTCTGATACAAAAACAGGGGAATTACTTCTTAAATAACATAAATTGAGCCTAATCTAACATTATCCATTTGGATGTTAGACATCACTACTTTGTAAGAGATCTTGTATCTTTAAGAAAGGTTAAAATAATATATGTAGAAACAAATGAACAAATCACAGATCAAATGACTAAATCATTGCCTAATATTAAGTTTAATTACTTTGCTCAAAAGTTAAATCTTGTTAATGTATGAAGGTTTGTTCGATTACGGAATTGGGTAGGGATGTTGTTATACAATTATTCTTATATGTGTTTTAATAAAAGTAAGATGTTTATTATTTAGGTACATATGCACATTGAATAAGTTTAGGTATTCATATTTAGATTTTTTTCTACAAAGCACACTGTTATATAAATCATGTGACCTTTATCGCTGCTTTTTATTTCACAGTATATTCTTAACAGTTGTTCGTTGACATGTATTGTAGTCCTTGTGGTTTCTATTAAACATAATTATGCTGTTTCTCCTAATAGTTTGATATATATAAGAATCCCTGCGTTCTTGATTACAAGGGACCGGTGGCTGAAGAGAGTGCAGAGGAGTGTGTAAGAGAGAGGAGAAGATTGGGTCATTGTGAAAGAGGAGAGTGGTGGGGAGAAAGGAGACGCTAGACTGATTATTATGATGATATTATCAGTTCTACCTACAAGAAGGATACTCATTATGTGATAAATAGTTAATACATAATTTAACTGATGTGCTTTTTTTTTCCTTTTCTGTCCCTGGGTGGACATTTTCGTTAAATCTCCTTGAATATTTTATTTTTTCAATTTTTGCTTCCGTGAAGACAGCCTTTATAGGTAACGAGGTCAGGAACTCAGAGTACCGTACTGTTTCTTACTTACATTTTTTGATGCACACTATATCCTAGGTTTCATTATAGAGAAAGGACAGTTAATGTATTGAAAGAATAACTTCCGGCTACTGGAATTATATAATCTGGGTCTTTTGAACAAGAAGGTTTTGTATAAATTTGTTTACGATTGTCTTGGAACGTGTGTAGCTTGTTCCTCGGAATCCAGGCCTAGCTCAACATCATCAATGACAATTGCTGTTTGTTGGTTCAAGCGAGCAACAGAAGTGGTCATTTGAAATTATTTTAAACATGGTTTTGATTGTAGTTGTTATTTATTTTAAAAGAATCAAATACTCAATTATAGAGCATATTTTCATAATAAGGGCCTTTTAGAATATTTTTTATGTCAAAACTGATTACATCTTTCTATATTAATAGTATAATTTTATAGCTAATCCTATGCTGGCGGCCGGGGTTCAATCCTCGGTCCCGGCACAGATTTATCTGATTACCAAACCCTTCCTTCACCTCTGACAA
>CABFOV010010404.1:0-16314 GCA_902141375.1 Timema poppense
GACTATAATCTCAACCCTGATGGAAGGAGTGGACTATAATCTCAACCCTGAAGGAAGGAGTGGACTATAATCTCAACCCTGAAGGAAGGAGTGGACAGTTGATTACCAAGAGGCAATAGTCTCGAGCCTGAAAGAAGAGGTGGACTGTTGATTACCATGTAACTTAATTTTAACATAACTTGCAAAGCCTGCCTTTTTAAGACCCACCATTATTTTGAGTTCAATAGAGCTAATACCACCTTGATATTTGGAAAGTTTGTTTATTGGCCTTGAAAAGAGGAAAAGGAAGTGTGGTTATGCATCAAATAATAAGTCAGGAATGTCATTATCATGGAATTATTTATTTAAAACTGTTGCTTTCAATGCCAATGGTCATGTTGACTCAACACACTAGTTCACTTTGCTAAGGGGCACAATGGTGTAGCCAACTCCCCAACAATTGATTGCACTAAGAAAAGTTTTGTGATGTTCAAAATTAATGTTGAGGAGACAACTACACAGGTCAAGTACACACTAACAACATTGTGGGACCTTCAAATAATTAACATCCAGTACAAAGCGCAATAAATTCTTTCCATCAACTGATTACGTAAATATTTTTTTAAAAGTCAACACAAATAAACAAAATGAACTATACACTTTTCATATCACATCAGAACAAAAAATTTTTTTTAAAAATTCAAACATTTATTGATGACAATGACATAAGTAGAAGCTTTGGTTGCTAAAAAATGTTGTTTGAAAAGTTGTTGTGTTGGGACAACCGTCACAACTTCGTCATACAAATATTTTGTTCTGTTTGTGAGATTCATGATATAAGAATATATTTATGACAATCACTGACAGCATAAGTGATATTTGTATTTTGAATTATAATTTTTAAATATAACAAAAATGATATAGAAATAATACAAATATGACAAATAAAGGTTGAAGCATGAGGAACATTATAACACTTTCATTCTTTCAATAAAAAAAATAAACAACGTAATTTAACAATAAAATAATAATTACATATATATGTATATTACGTTTATTTTTTTATACGAAAAACACTATTTTTTGTAGCTATGAAACATCAGTAGTTCAATAAAATTGACACTAATTTTTCTTTTCTTGTCTTCATATAATTACAATTGTTTATACTTTCAACAAGTGTTCTATACAAACAGTTTTATGAACTTGGTCATCAATTGTTCTCAAACCTCGACATTGCATGACCAATGATTGTCTTCTGACACAATTGCAAAACACACTTTGTACATTAACTCGTCATATTCTGGTTTACAGTCCTGTGTAAAGAAGGAACATACACACCACCCCAGCACGACAACGTAACACGTCAGCAAAACTATCAGAAGGAAAGGGACAGTTTTCACTGTGGGCGCTTGATAGTTATAAAAAAAAAAGTCTCTAACGTAAATAACTTTACAACAAAAATACTTGGCACAAAATTGAAAATTGCATACAACATCAATTGCAAAAAAATAAACATAACAGAAGAATTAACACAACAGCTTAAAATTAAACACAGATAATTTAACTTTATGAGATCTTGATTACACATTACATTGACAATTATATTTTACAAAACATACATCTCATAAAATCAACAGTTTACAAGCTACACAGTAAATGGTTTGTTTTTGGAAATAGTAAAATATTCAAGAGCATTTAAAAAGAAAAGTGATAAAAATTAACTAAAATCATTACTAATAATGAAAGAATTTGAGTGTGAAACATTCAAAGTATCAATTTGATAGAATACAACAAGTATTATTAGAAAATAAGAACTTCAGGTTCCAAAATGGCTGCAGTTTGTACTCTATTCAAATAAAATGGGCTCTACAGGATCATCTTTGACACTTTAGGGTAAAAAAAAAAAATTATCATTGGTTGTTCTAATCAAATGACCAACTTGCACAAAGAAAAAGATTTAGATCTCAATAAATGAAAATCGGAATAAGTAGTAATAATTAACAAATTTTGAGTATATTTTTAATCCATCAATCATCAATCAATATATCAATACTAGTTATTATTGGTGGGATTAAAATTATAGATTTGCAATAAGGATGTGAAATGTTAAAATTCTCAAAACTCCCACAGTAAAAAAATTTTCAATTCTGTGGTATTAAAATTGACTGAAATTACAAGATTAGTACCAAATTTGTTTGGATCAGAAATAATAAATATATATATTTTTCAGTTTGTAAAAAGTTCAGCTCTTTGATGAATAGTTTAGAACATTTTCAGTTTTATTAATGAAATATTCCTTAATGAAATAACAAACAACTCCAGTAAAATTGCGTTTGTAAATCTATCCTTGAGTATTAATTCAAAATTAACACTTTTCATGTATTTTTGATGTTTGTTCTTTTTACCTCAGTTTCATACAAATTGTGAATCCATTTTCTGTTTGGCAAAATTTGTCTTGTGTCTGTGCCAAGGTCACTCGGCAAGAATGATCGGGAAACTTGAGAGAATTTGTGGCCAATAGGAAGACAAAGTGGTTCACTTTCAATTTTGATCACAAAGTTTAGAGCTCAAATTTTGAGTAATCATAATATCAACCATATCTCACCATCTTAGGACAAGTGTTTGCCTCAAAATGGTGACAAGTATACACACAAAGACTACTTGATTTTAATGGCTCAACGGTAAAAAAAAATAACATCCAGTTACATTATGTACATCAAATAGCTGAGACTAGTGAGAGGCATAGGCATGCGCAGCGTGGGTGGCGTTGTTACTGTGGGAGCCATGGCACCCCCACAAGAGAGAAAAAAAAAAGAGTTGTAGTTACAAGAGAACAAAGTACTAAATATTTTTTAGAAACTGCTTCGCAAGAAGACGGCTTTGTAATTTATATTGTTTGTTTTACAAATTATAATCTTGTAAAATTAAACATTGATTCTTTCTTGTTTTTAATTTATTAATATTCTTTTAAAAAAAAATTCAAATAAATTCTCAGGAAGGGGGTAGGTGAGGGGGTGCTTTGACCCCCTTGTCTTCCAGCCTGCACCCCTATTAGTCACACTATGCGCACACCTATGGTGAAAGCAGTCACTTAGGTCATGTGTGGATCAAATTTGTTCAGCCTTGATGTCTAGTGATACAATAACCATATTTTTAAAATGGTTGTAGTAAGCATGTTTAGTGAAATATAAACTTATCTAAATCTGCAAGAGACATGGGAAAATAACCCATGTTAAAGCATTGCCTGGAACATTTTATTCAACATGAAACATTGTTGTGCTAAACTTTACATATGTTATAATTAGGGCTCGAACATTTATGATGTATCTTATTTTTAGTTTCAACTCAAATTTAATGCTTAGTGAATCATACATTTTTTTATGCTACTCTTACTCCAAATACACACTTTTATTTTGCATTTAAGTGCATATTTTGGGTAGTTTTCAATTTTAAATCATATTTCCACAATTATGGGGGCATAAAGTCATATTTAAATTAAAATTACTTAAATAACTGTATATTTTTAACGCCCATCAAACACAATACGTAGGTACTTTGCATTTTATGTTAATGTTATTATTGCATACATATTTTCTGACCACATTACTTTTCCAGATAATAAGAACTTGGAGAGCTGAGACCATGGTGGGGGGTGGGGGTCAGGTCATATTACCCCTGCCCAACCCAATGGATTCCTGTTCTGCTCTCCTGATTATCTTTAGAATGTTCCTGTGAATTAGTTTTAGTCTCGTGACCTACTCAGTCGGCGTGATACTAAGCCTGTTCAGTGTAAATTCCATCTGTCCACATTTTAAGAATGCCTCAAGTTAGGGAGTTAAAATAAATAATGTGAAATTGAATATTTATATTGATAATTTATTTTTCAATGCATAGTTAAAAAATTTGTCGGCTAATTTATTTTACTGCAAGTTACTCCCATGATTTGAGACATATTTTTTAATAAAATCCATTGTCACTAACATAAATTTTTAGGGTATATTTGTTAGTTTTTAGGTCATATGTTGGTATTTTTAAGGGCATATTTAGCAAATCTTTAAGGTCATAAACATCAGAGCCTTAGTTATAATAAATCCCTTAATAAACAGCATGCAATTGTTGGAAATGAAGCATAAATTCAAGTATTAACACTTCACTATTTCACTACCACAAGGCAGCTTCCTCAGAACTTTAATTTCTGCTTCATTTATTACATTTCATTAAAAACTACAAGTCTATAATTTAATGAAGAAACTTACAAAGTCCCAGGTAAGGCTTTACTCCAAAATGTTATGTAACACCTTATTGCTAAAGGGGAGAAAAATAATGGTTGTCTCTTGAATTGCTTAATGTTACATGGTCACTTTGATTGAATTTGTTAAAAGGTATAACTAATGTAATACATGTAGAATTTAAAAGTACACATTTGCCATGAATTTGACTTGGCTGGCAACATTGTTCGGCAGTCAAGCTGTGGCACAACTGGACCTCATCCGCCAAAATAATGTCAATTAATAAATAATTTACACACAAGCCCACTTTTAACAAACCACACAAAGCTCATCAGTATTTCGAGATGGGGGAGAGTAGGATCTTTACAAAACCAGAAATATCAGGGAATATAACATTTATAAAAATAACCATACACTTTCAATAATGAAAATGGCCAAAAATATCCCTTCTCAAGAAAAAATACTCCCAAAAATTAAATATAATCCATTCTGTGGATGTGAAACAATTGTTCTAGAGATAAATTTGATAGTTTTCTGTGAAAACATTAAATACGTTGCAGAATACTGAAAAATTATTTTTAGAAATGATTATTTTACATTTTTAAAGCCTGGACAATTTCCAAGAGAAGGCATTCAACAATTTTTTGTTCGACAATAAACAATCAAACTGTGGTAATAAAAAGAATGTTCTAAGCATATAAATACAATTTAATTGAAGTGTTGGCTGTGAGGTTATACTTGTGGTAGTGTCATCCAACAAAACTATTTTATCTTTGGCTTGTACTCTTGTTTTAATGGCTGTTTACATGATTTATGTAATTATTAACAAAAACGTTATTTAGTTACATAAAATTAACAATGATATGCACATAAACCTGGTTGTTCAGTTGTATATTTGACACATAAGCTGTCAATGACTTAATCTAAGTGAAAGGGATACCGCGTCAGGGATTTGAACCCCAACCAACACTGTGCACCAGTTCAGTTATACAGAGAGTTAAAATGAAGGGAAGGGGGGCTACCAACATGAAGGTGAGAAATGTTTTAAACATTTTTAAGAGTGTTATTTATATTTAAAGAGTTTGTTTGGCATGGTTTAATTTTAAATTATGTTTTTCTTAATTTCAGCTGTGCAACTTTCTGAAAAAAGGCTTCAGCTTGCATGGATTAAGCCTAGAAAATCTCAAATTCACAACCATACCTTTAAGTATTTTATTTGTCAAGTGACCACTTAGGGATTTAAAGGATGAAATATAAATTAATATCCAAACTAGGTCCCTTAAAATTTGGTTAGAATAAGGACAGTTTACTTTAAAAGTATTGTATTATTTCTAAAGGGATTCAATTTGTATGAGTTAAAAGTAGGCTTGGCTGATAATTCTTATATCAAAATATAGTTGTATTAGATGTTTTTATTTATGTGAAAGGTGAGTTGTTTTTGAAAACACACATATCAATCACAATCACAGCGGTAATGGCACAGTTACGGGGAAGCTAAAGAGATAGCTCATTCACCTTTGTCTACAAAGTCTGAAGAGATGCAACTTATTTCCATCTGCATGAATGTTAAAGTAGACATTAACTGAACACACAACATAAGTTGCTAAATACTGACTTTTATGTGTGGCATATAAAGAACAAATTTGCTTATAAAACAAAATGAACACAAGTCTTAATTTGAAAACTAATATTTAAACATACAAATAACAAATTTCTATCAGGGTTTCCCAAATTGGTAGATATCGCCCCTTTTGGGCCTAATGATGTTGATATTGCAGGTGGGTGACTTACAGCCTGGGACTAATAATGTTGTTAGTCCAGGTGGGTGATGGACAACTTGGACCAAGCCCAGTTTTATATATTGTTCTGTTTCTGGGGTTTGCAGGCTGTTTGTAAGAAACCATTTAGAGAAGATCAAATTTAATTATTGGTTCTATTTTGATTATATTTAAGTAATTTGGTATAGGATGGATGATAGTTTATATAATCTCATCAAGGGGTCGATTAACTCACAAGTTAGAGAAACCCCTAAGAATGCAGCACCCCTACAAGATAGTGAGTTTTGTAAATTTTAAACCAAATTATGAAGGGAGGGAAAGTATATTTTGGTAGCAAAAACTGACAATTTAATACAATATAATTTATATAGTTAAATTTTTTGAGCTTGATGATTTAAAAAATAATAATGTATTAATACATTTTTTAAATATACCCACTATGGTCACATTGTTGTCTTTGAAAAGTTTTGTTGTCTGTCAACTCTGACATATTTCTACTAATGTAGCGCCCCTGCCGAGTTCTTGCGGAGGTAGAGTTCATCGAGTCTTGCTGTCGCGGTTGTCTCGCGGGGCGGCTAAATGCTACGTGACGCTGATCACCGTGCGGTTGTTTGCGCTTGAATCCTTGTTTTCACTGACTCCCGGTTCTGTCTTTATGCACTGACCTGTCAGCTGATTCACACTCAGTGGGTTGTTGATGTCATGGGGATTAGTACCGACAGGAAGACGCGGAAGTGGAGGTAGGGGGTGAGGGTGGGGAGACAAGCCACTAGGAGTGAGTGGTCCAGACTCCATGGGGGACTGCAGAGACATGCAAGGAGACGCCAGACTGACCGAGGGGGACGCTAGACTGGTGGAAGGGGAAGGGAGGATCATGGAGGGACTGGTCAGACTTGATAGACCACTCAATCCTCCAGGTGAGGACAGCGAGTGGGGTAGACTCTCTTGGTCGTCATCTGGAGGGGTGTTGGCCTCTCCCGTGCTCCCGCAGCTGCCCATCTCGGACTGGTTACATTCGTCCATGCTCTCGCCAGCCTCCATGTAGCGAATGCACTTTTTCTTGCGCCTGGAACAAAACCCAAACTTAATATCTTCCCTTGCCATTATGTTTTATGGAGCACAGTTAGCAACCAATTAGTGAGGAAATCGATCAAAAACAAGGTTTCAGGGAATATTGTTTACCTAGGTCCATCAACAAAGTACCTTATTCTTGATAAATATTGGCTGGGTAAAGAAATTGCACAACAAACATATGCTTCGAGAGGAGTTTGCCTCAAAATGTGTAGAAACTAATTTTTCTGTTGTTTTTATAACCAGTTTCATGTGACTGCAGTAAAGAAGCAGCACCATATTTTTTAAACCCCTACAAATTCAATGGGGCGCAGACACAAACATTCTTTGTCACCAAGTTGACATCACATATTCTACATTTTCTTAAAATATACAAAACATGTTTCTAAAACTATTACTACCTAGTTTTTTTTTTTTTTATTAAAGAATACTAGAAAGAAAACGTATGGCTGTCATGAAATGCAGTTTACTGTATTTAGTCAAATTCTATATGCTTTTCACAAAATTCTCTTACATTTTCCAATTTAGTGGACTGCTGTTCAGCCTTGATATATATTTTGTTTAATATATGAGTATAACAGATAATTGTGTTATTAATTACCATATTCAAATGCTACATTAAGTTAGAAAGCATAAGAAAAAAGCTAAAAACTTATTTAGTATACAACTACTTTAAAAAAACTTCATAACAAAATGTTTTGTTTAAACTTCAAATTTAAATGGTGGGAATTACATTAAGCATTGCACTACATAAAGAAACATCTTGGTGAACTCCAAAATTCCTGGACCGTTGCAGGCTGCCAACACAATGTACTTGAATGTCAGAAATACTTAAAAAATAATAATAATGAGAATTCAGGCTCCAACCAAACCATGCATAAAAACACAAAACTAAAATGATTAATATTAAGTTTGTTCCAAAAATACAGAAATCTCCAAAATAAAATGCATTCCTTGGACATGAGTTGCACCACAAGAAGTTGTCAGTGACGAAACTCAACCTAACGGCAATTTGATGCATCACAACATTCCAAACTCTGACGAAAAATAAGTTACAGAATACGTTGTGTTGGATCTTAGTAACAAACTCTAAATTGAAAGTTAGATTGCACACTAACTATAGCGAAAATTAAAAATAAGGCATTCAACAGTTAACATAAAAAATGAATAAAGCAGTAATGCCCTTCGTACTGAACGTTTTAGTAGCAGCATACTTGACACCAATCTTAATATATGATGTTAAATTAATCTATTTGTAGATGTCTTTGGTTGGCCACGATAATAAAAAATACTTGTGATTATGATCAGAGCACAAACCGTTTGGTGTTTAATCTTTGAATGACTTTAGTCAGAAATAATTTATTATATTAGTGAAATACAAAAATCATACAAGGTTTATGAGCTTTTTTTTTAAAAATCCTTATTCAACTAAAAGAACAAATACAAGTAAAAAATATTTAAATACAAGTTAATATTGCAAGCATAACCAAAATATGAGTAACAAGTTTACAAAATATAAAATGTTTATATTTTTAAGCGCACATGGATACATTCAAGTGAAAACCAATGTGACGGGTTGTTGTCAGTAAAGGGTTGTTGAACTAATAAAACATCAAGAATGAAGTGCACTGGGACATGCAGACCACAACACTAATGAAAACCACACGAGTGAGTACACACTGAAACTCACGAGTTACTAGAGGTTAACATAGGTTGGCTCTTGCGGAGAGGCGGCATTGCTAGTCGAGTGGACTAGACTAGCGTGTACCCCGAGCCCCGGGGGGGGTCCATGGTCCGGACTGATGATAGATAGAAACAACCAACATTAAAGGGAGAGAAAAGAACAGTTATCAAAATAACATCAATCTCGTTCTGTCCAGCCATTTTCTATAAAAACAGAGAAAGATGACATTAAAATTGATTAAGTTTTTGCCCGACGGAAACAAAATCGATCTTATAGTTCACAATAATTTGAAGTAGCCGAGCCATTTATCTAAAAATTATCACCTGACAATGATTTTCAAGTAGGATGGACAAATATGGACAGAGCTCCACAAGTTTGGAGTTTTCAGAAAATGTGTCGACAAACAAGACTTTGCTACGGTAGACTAAACACCGCGAGGGTGAACTGGCAGAATGAGGGCCCCTTTAATGTTTCAAGTGATTTGTTTCTATCTACATGCGCCACAAACTCAAGAACTGCAAAATAAAAGTTGCACTACCAAAGTGTGACTAAATGACAACAGAAGGAGAGTCTAGCAAGAAATATCTCCTTGTGGGAAGACACATTTTCTGAATAAAGTCATACCTGGTAATAGACGACCCCTCGTTGCGGTCCTGTGCCCAGTTTTAGAGACAATTAGTCGAGGAATGTACACACTACCGTGTCTTCTCACCAATCCAAATACTCTTTGGTATAAAATACTATAGAGTTTCAAAAATAGTGAAATAGTAAGAAAGTACCTCAAATTGTTAAATGATAGATAGCTAGTTGTATTTGACACGCATGTTACTCATCCCTATTGCAATTTACATAAATACTGGCTGGATTGGTTCAATAGCATCCAAACAATGTTAATTGTTGACCTGCGGTGAGGATTTTCAGCGCTTGACACAAGAATAGTTCTTGGCGCCACACATGTGCTGCCTACTTTAACAGGTCTATGACAGTGTATATTAGGTCCGACAACTTAGCTAAGTCTGTGGCGTGTTTGCCTACTCGGGTAAGAGTCCGAAGTTTGTTTCCTGGCATAGACAAAAAATGTATCATTGGTGATTGGGGTTTCCCTTTTCACGGTGATGAATTAATGGCCGGGAGGTTGGATGTTGTGTCTTTTCCAAGCAATTTATATCAGTCAGTTCAGTGCACAGTAAATACCTTGAATAAATTAAAGGCGGGGAAAGTTTGCAATTTAAATAGGGGGAAAAAAACCTGTAATATATGGAATAAAATACCTTTACCATATTTTTTTAAAGGAACCGATAAGTTAATTTGGGCAGTTTCACAAAGTGTGACGTAATCATCAAAGAAAATAGTAAACATTTGAATGGTTTTTACTAAATTAACCCGAAAATAAATGGTTGTTCCAACATTATAAAGTGAAGAGATTAGTGTCAGACTGCTGGGCAGGCATGCTTGTCATTTGTTTGCACTCCCTGTAAGGACCCCCAGTCTGCATTGAGACTAGCCAAGTGAGTGGACTGGCGTGTCCAGGATAGTGTGCATGGGAGTGAGCGAATTAGCAAGTCCATATAGCGCAGACGAGTGCGGTGCACCATGCACGGGAACCAAACGAGGTGTGAGATAGACTTTCACTGTGAATTATATGATGAATGAACATTATAAGAGACTGTTGTTTAAATGTTTAACTAGTCATTTTGTATTGTAATCAATTAGCTGTTTATTTTATTTAGGTTTAGTTATGACATTCTCTTTTAGCACAGCATCTTACTACTCGTTCGGGTTATAAGCTTATATACTAAATACGCTAATAGTTTTAGGGATTAGGAAGGTTTTATTCATAGGAAGCGTACATGCAATTCTGTGGAGGGAGGGTGGAAAACCCACTCTCAGTGCACCGTGTGAATCTTTTAATCATGTTTAGTCGCAACATACCCCAATATCCTGTAAAGAACTTCCAGTTCACACAGCGACGACCCTCCCAGGTAACCTGGCCTTGTTACAATAGGTTGTCCTCAGTTCTATAAATATTTCTGGAAGGGTATTCACTTTTCCTTCTTCGATTATGAGTAAATAAAAATCTGTATAGTTTATAACAGAACCAATATTTCAACAAGGTCAAGGTTTCAAGGTTAGTTTAAAAATAAAAGTTCTGTGAATTATAGAATCAAATGACAATTTTATTATCTTTTTACTTTCGAAACTGTTAGTTTTATATAAAACATGTCATAATATTATAAGTTAACATAATTTGTAGTAAAATATTATTTTAATTGTTTTTCCTGTAAAATGTATAAAATAAAATACTACTATAAGAAATAAATGGTTTATTATCATATTATTATTATATTTTAGCAGTTTTTGAGTAAATGTACAGGAGGTACTGGGTTAAATAGTATATTAGTTACATGATCAAAATGTTAAGTTGTCTTGTATTCACAGGTACCACATGAGCTATTGTATGATATAATATGATCAATATCTTTCATTCTAGAAATGTGACTCCTTAAGATCATAATAATGTTGTGCTTTCTCTGGTTCAAACTCATTTACCTGCATCATTTTTTCATCATTTTTACCGGTTTCATAAAGGTTTTTTTTATCTGTATAAAGTGTCAACCTCTTACTTGTTTTGATAAGGTGAAAAGAATGATTTACAGTATTGTATATAAGTTGTATTCCTCCAAAAATGTTCCAAGATTTCAATTTCTTATCATCAAAGTAGAGAGAGAGGCCTATTTTCATGTAATTATCCCCAAAATCTCTACATATTTTTTTGATAATCAATGAAACAATAATTAGGCTGGGTGATTTAAGAATTTTGACATTGTGAGATACAGTAGGGTCCCCCTCTATCCGCTGATTCAGTAACCACGGTTTACCGCTACCCAACTTTATTTTTATAATAAAAAATAAAAATGTTTATAAGTTTCAAACCAAGCGCCAGGCAAGAACCAGCCATACTATCAGCAGCACAAAACCACCTACTATGTACATTACTTGATCCAGCATAATCATCATAATCATCAGCGATTGTCACAACAAGAATGGAGAATAGTAACTAAACCGTGGTATATAGTACAAATTATTACTTTAATTAATGTTGGTAATATTTTACTGTGAATAATTTATCAATTAAACTTTATTGTATATATATGTATGTTACATGAATATCACATTATATAATAGTTCAGTGTTCGTGGTTTCACGTAACCGCGGTATCTAAGAATGTATTACTTGCAGGTATGGGGGCCCTACTGTATGTATGTATATATAGTCTGCGTTCACAATCTATTACTTTTTTTAGGGTTATGATCAGAGGGGGGTGTAAGGAGGGTGGAAGAGGTGGGGTGTGGAAATTATTTGGTTGACAACCATGACCGCTGATCAATTAAGAAACTGGTCTCTAGAATTTGATGCCAGGAATAATCTTTGTAATACATTTATTTTCAAAATAAAAAAGCTTGATGGTTATCAAGCACCCGTTATTTGCTGAACCCTAACCTAGTTTTAATATGGATTTATTTACTGACTATAGCCTAAACAATTATAATTTATATAATTTTTAACCATTCAATTAAATATAATTTTAGTAAAAGATTAAAATGGTAAAGTAAACTAATAATATAGAGCCACAAAAATATGTTGAATGGAAAGATTAAATTTTAAGATTAGGATTACATTATATTAAAAAGTTATACTAACGTATATCAAAAGCTCTTCAAAATTATCAATCGGAAAAAGGCCAAGACATAATAGCTTCAATATATTGTGTGCCCCTCCCAATAATAATTTCTCTTGTGAAATGCTTGCCAATTGCCATAGTAAATTGTTTAAAACCAATAGAACCATTGATGTATTCTTTGCCCCTATCCCAAAATACAGGATTGTTCAATGCCTCATGTCAGTATAATTGTGGTGGTTGGGTGATAACAATAGTAGTAAACACTCCAGCCCAAGTGGCAAGTCCTTAGTCAGCATGCAGTGTGGCTTACCGCTACTCGACCTTCTACCGAGCAATCAAGATTTGACAGTGAAGCGACAACCTGACAACTCTTACAGCTCAATAATGTGTTTGACAACCTTAATCAGCTATTGGTTTAAATTACTTGACAATATTTGGAATAATTCAAAATGGAAATGAAACTATTTATTTACAATAGGAATGGGTACAGAAAACTTGCCATTAATCAATCAACTAATCAAACCATGTTTGTAATGTGCACCAGCGTACAATTATTGGTAGACAGTGCAATGTTTCGAGAGTATAATGATACAACAACGAGAAGGATGATTCATCACAGAGTTGTATTAATAATAATAATATATATTGCATGTTAAGCAAAATTTTTATACATAGAATTTAGGACACAAAATATCAATTGCAGTGCTCCAATGCTAAGTTGACATTATTTTATAGTTTATAAGAGTAACTTTATGATCTTACTACAGTAGTCCAAAACAAGAAACTTGAGAAGGTCCATAAAAAAAAGGTACAAGGTGGATGGAAAAACTTATTTTTAATAAGAATAAGACACTTAAAATAGAATTGTAAATACTTTAAATAAAATTTCACATGTGAAAATGATAGACATATGGTATGTAAACAACTGCTCACGTGCTGGAGATAGTGTTGTTAAGAGTGGTGGGGGAAACAGACCCAAGTTAGTTTTCCGATTGGGTCCTACACGACCTGACTCCGGTCGGCAGAGTATGTCAAGTCAGAGTCTGGTTGCAGTGGCGCCTAGACAATACATAAACATTGCATGGAAAATCACACTGGACTCCATGTCAAGTAAAGTCCAGTCCAGTGGCTGTGGCACCACACTTTAAACTCTTTGTCCAGTGGCAGCAATGTAAAGTGGAAATTCTTTTCATTGTAAAAGTCATATTATGTTTGCCCCTTTTATGTTTCTATCCGTCTTTCCTGTACCATCTTTCAAATATAATACAGCTAACTAATAAAGTGAAAAGAGGTTTTACTTTTTTATATATATAAAATATGTATTATAATATTATATATACAATATATTTAGTGGTAGATGATACAACATAGTACAGTGAAACCAACTTTAAACGGACCCTTTATTAAAAGGAACTATTTTCCGGTCTCGTGACTTTAGGGCTGAAAAACATGATGTTAAATTCCCTGTATTAAACAGAAACTGTCTAACGCGGAAACGGAATTCAAAATAAGCCTTTGTAAGGAAAATTCCCAACAATTTGGAGTGCATCGTTTAGATAAATTTTGGGCATCCTATACATTTTGGAGAATTTTGTTTTCTTTAACTCTCTCTTTATTTTAAGAGGAGTTGAAATGTGAGGTCAGGTATATTTCCTTTCTCCTTAGTAGTCCTATTGTTATCTGATTGCATAATTTTGTAGTGCAGTTGCCTTTTGATTATTTTCTCTGCTCTTCCCAGTTTTCATACTAATGACTTGTCAATCACCTTTGGAATTCAGCTTTTAACTACAGCACTACCTGTATTGAAATTCAATTGTTTGTCCCTTCCTGAAATTTAACTCTATGTCTATATTTTTTACTTTAGTCTGACAGTTGTCAGTATGGTTTCAAAGACAAGAGTTGTGCTTGAGTGAAAGTGATCCATGTGGAGTAAGAGAGATAAATTGTTTGTTAAGTACATCATAAAGATGTTAACATTGGTGAAACTCAAGTGTACAAGATTTTAAAGAACAAAATGGAAATTTTGAAGCTGTGGGAAAACTGTGCTAATGGAAATATAAAAAAGAACTTAAGAAAACTGCAAATGAAGACATCATAGAAATAGTGTGAGAGTTGTTTGTCAGTGTCAAGGTAAAAAAACAATCACTGCGTTCTGGGTCCTATGGTCCAGAAATATGCTAAAAAGGTCGCTAAAAAACTGGGGAAGAGAATTCAAACCATCTAACAGGTGGTTGGCGAGTTTTCGCAAAATGCACCAGAAAGTTTTTTAAGAACTTTGTGGTGAATCGAGTGATGCAAATAGTGAAACCATTGGGTTGCTAAATTGCTCTCAATAACCAAGGGTTATGAACCTTAAAACACAGCGAATGGTGACACGACTGGACTGTTCTTCTGCCGCTACTGAATAAATCTCTGTGTTTGAAAGGTGAAAAATTAGCAAAGAAATAATGAATGATTTTCTATGTAGTTTTATGTCAAGTGAAATGGAGAAACCCTTAGTTATCTGTAAGGCAGTAAAGCCACGATGCTACAGAAACATGAACATAAGGAAACATTCCGTTGAGAGGAGATCCAACAAAAAGGCGTGGATGACATCACATATCATGGGGGAATGGTTAAAATCTTTTAGTGACAAGATTAAAAAGCAAAACAGGCATGTGTTGTTTTCAAATCTAACATCTAACTTTCCAATGTGTGACTCGCTGGTTCCCTCCAAGCACCACAAAACTTTCTCAACCAATGTGTTAGGGTGCCATTCAGGATGTTAAAGTGCATTATCATAAATTATTAATGCAATCTTTGATCGTCAATTTGAATTCTATATCATCTGCCTCTGAACTTACAAGAAACGTCTCGGTTCTAGATACAGTTATTTGGATAGGTCAAGCTGTAAACAAGTTGTTACCAGAAACTGTGACAAAGTGTTTTTGAAAAAACATGATTTTCTAAGGGTGAAGTAACTGCTAGTGCTGTAATGACAATGACAATGATAATCAGGACTTACAAAAGTGCGTGAATGAAGCTGCCATCAATAACTGCAATGCTAAGGACTGCATCAACTTATACATAGGCGTGCAAAACAAACCAAACATAATGGATATCGATGCCTTAGTTGAGAATTTTAGAGAAAGTTGGAAGAAAGACAAGGAAAAAGAAGAAGAAAAAATTGCATTGTGTTGGAAGAAGAAAAGTGCAGAGTGAGGATTTACAAAGATGCTGTCAAAAGCTTAAAGGAACTGCAGCAATTTTCCCTATAAAAGAATGAGTTGGATATGCTTAGTGTGATTTATCAGGCTAAAGTGTTTGTGGAAAGTCAGGCAACCAAGAGTGTAAACTGTGTACAGAAAAACCTGCTTAACTGCTGAAAAAAATTCAGAAAATGTGAGTAATTTGCATTTGCATGGTTATTTGCAAGTGTTCAACTATAGTGGGAATAAATAAATGAGTATGGGATTTTATTTTATCTCATCTATATTGCGTGCATGTCCCTGGTTTAATTTTTGTCCACACCTTCACTAGATGGAAATGGCTTTAGAAGAGAATTATCCTAGACCCTTGTAATTCACTATAAAGATGCAATGTCTACCACAATAAATTGTCATTCATGCTATATCACAGTAGACAAATACAAAACACATCAGTATATTGATGTAAATACTAACTGGTTTTCCACAATGTGTCGCCAAGCCCTAGCTGTGATGGTGTTGATGTGTTGGTTTTTATATTGCAAAGTTGTTTGGGCTGTGGTGTTATTGACGAGTCTATATTGCAATTATTATTATTATTATTATTATTATTAGCAGCACCGCGCCTTACTACCCGTTCGGGTTATACGCACTTACGCTAATGTGTAATGGTAGGGTGAATGTGAGATGAAATGGAGGACCTACA
>CABFOV010010405.1:0-16313 GCA_902141375.1 Timema poppense
TCGGTGACTGTGTGTACACCAGTTTCTCTCCCCTGACCACTCGGTGACTATGTGTACACCAGTTTCTCTCCCCTGACCACTCAGCGTCTGTGCGTGTTAACGTCGATGGTGTGTGGTTGTAACGGGTGCGAGCCAATCCCCACCTGTCCTCCCGTTACCTGACCGAACAATGTACTACACAGCTGTTGTGTGGACTGAACCACTGTGATGTATTGCCATTTGATTGCTTACACGTTGTTCGCGTGTAGGCTGTTTTCTCACATGTTTGACTAGGGGCCCTATTTTATTATTATTATTATAATCTATATTCGGAGGTAAACCAATTCTATAGTTGAATGGAACTAACTTTTTTTTCGTATAGTGGGAGATTGGTTGACTCCTGAGACTAGACAATAATTACGGCCCTTAATCTGATTTTCGAAAGAAAAAAAAAACTTTTATTGTTCATTGATGGTTGCGTGGTCTAAGACAAGTTATCACACTTGTAATATACTGGATTGTTGCTGAAGGAGAGGTTGAGGGTCGAATCTTGGCCAGGGGCACTATGTGTACACCCGTTTCTCTCCCCTGACCACTCGTGATAGATATCACATGGTTATCCCACGTGCCTACAAATGTGGGGATGTAACAGTAGATCTAGTTACATTTGTAGGGCTTCATAACTAATAGCGAATAATACATAGAAAATAGTGCGCCAGAAGTTGTCTTTAGCACCGCGGCTTACTACCCGTTTGGGTTATTCGCTTATGTATTAATTACGCTAATAGTTTTTAGGTATTAGGAGGGTTATATTTAAAGGAAGTGTACCCGCATTTGCATGAAGGTAGCGCAGAAAACCATTTTGAAAGAAGAAAAAGTCCACCTGTCCGAGAATCGAACCTCTATCTTCTCGTCATTGGTAAGCTAATCAACTGCGAGACTAGTGCGTTAGAGCACATGGCCACCGAAGTGGGTTCGCTAAAAGTTGGAATACGTTACTTTCACTGATAGCGTTTATAATCAATACCTACATAATTGCAATGTATAAAGTTGATTTAATCTTTCTTACGCGTTATGCATGGAATGTGGTATGCATAGTCATTGGACTTGACGTACCAGTCAATGAAGATGCGAGAAGAGGATATTGTTTTGTTTTATCACCTGTCCAGGATACACACACATATGATAATTACTCTAATGGGGTAGTAATGAGGAAGAAAGCATTTTAGAAGTAATTTACTCGCATTTGCATGGAAGGAGAGAGGGAAATCATTCAGGGAAAACCCCTCCGACCAGTATTTGAACCCGATCTCCCTCTCATCAGCAGGATAGTCTAACATGAGTGACGCTTTACACCATTCGGCTACTAAAGTGAATTATAGCCAATTAAACGCCAGTATACAAGCAAATGAAATTAATTAGCTTATGTGTTAACGTTTGAAATGCCTTATGGGATCCATAATTGTTTGTTATTCCCGAATTTTCTTTGTTTTAGCGTTATTGGCAATGAATTTCTAGATGTTTTTTAATTTTATTTTTTGAATGATTTAACATGCACCTTAGTTTTATTTTAAAGCACCGCGTCAATCCACTTTGGTGGCTGGATGGTCTAACGCGCGCTACTCTTGCATTGGACTATACTGCTGATGACGAGGAGATCGAGGTTCGAATCTCGGTCGTGTGTACAGATGGGGATTTTCCAAAATGGGTTTCCAGTCTCCCTCTACGCAAATGCGAATACACTTCCTTTAAATATAGCCTTCCTAATCCCTATAACCATTAGCATAGTTAGTTAATAAGCGTATAGCCCGTACGGGTAGTAAGATGCGGTTCTAAGAAAATAAAATAGATTTAACTCCATATTTTTATTATACTCAACGTACCTATTGTCTTCAAAATATTTAAATCTTAACGCTAAACAGACTCCTTAGCCTTAGTTATGTGATTTCGTGTCAACTAATGATAATGGTTTATTCTTTGTTTAATCAAACAATTTCAGCAAATTCTGTAACTATAATCAACCGTTTCTTATGTTTCAGTTGCTGTGTTCATTTAATTATATACCTATGATTGGTTTTTCGCAACCATCCATAGCGATGGTTCTTGGAAAGTTAAAATGGTTCAAACTTGTAAAGGACTAAGGACCATACTGGTACATAGTGTATAGACAAGTCACAAGACTTCCCTCTTATTCATTGTCGACTACATCCAAGGCCCATTCTATACGGACGTTGAAAGCGCGGCAGTTTTGACGCCGCGTGAACGTCAGATGAATAAGTCAATGTGCACCACATGGTCCAATCTAAACGAGCGTTTTAAGTGCTTGCTTGGTGTGTCGGCGCTACCCGGGCGTCTAGCGCCTTGAATGCAACTGGATGCGTTTACGACGCTGACGTAGGCAGCGCTGGTAAAACTACACAGAGCGTTTTCACGGCAATTGCTATGAGACACTTCTCTCGCATTGTGTTTGTTCAGTGACAGCCAATACTTTTATCCATAACCGTATCTTATCTCTTTTGTTCACAAAAAAATAATAATCTCAAAAGCTCATCAAATGACGTTACAAACATTCTATAGTATTGAAAAAATTATCTGAATACATTCTATGATTTTCAAACATTACAAGAAACTGTCATTTTTATTTTGCACCGCGTCTTACTACCCGTTCGGTTTATATGCTTGAGTACTAATTACTCTACTGGATTAGGAATTGGGAAGGTTGAATTTAGAGGAAACAAACCTGCGTTTGCGTGGAGGGAGAGTGGAAAACCATTTAGGAAAAACCACCTCCAGTTCACCCGACCGAGATTCGAACCTCGATCTCCCCAGTCCTCAGCAGTCGAGTTCAACACGACTAGCGCGTTAGCTAACTACGCCACCGAGGCGGGTAACTGTCCCGTTGAAAGACGGTATGGTAGGCCGGTACTGGATGAGTTCTCCAACGCCTTTTTTCTCTTTCAGAATGTTTATAATACCCTTCCAAAAGATGAATCACACCAATACATCCTATCTGCATGGTGTCTATTTTTTGGGAAACACACCATTGGACTCAGCAATTCTGTCTTAAAGACGCCGTGTATATCGTGTTTAGCGCTTTCGTCGCGTTTCCACAGCTTCAAAAACGCGGCACATTTAAGGTCTAGTGTAAATTAATCAAAATACAGGCAGGCGTCAGCGTTAATAACGCGGTGCTTTCGGCGTTCGTATAGAATGGCCCTAATGCGAATATAACCGTTCGGCCACCGTTATGGTCTTCGAAATGTTGAAGTCGTTGGCGGGACGAGAGAGAAAGGTGTTATTATTGGTCTCATTTGCGGTAGTTTTAGTTTGTTGATTGCGAGTCAAGTAGACGTGTCGGTGGAAATATAATTCACGCCTCGGTAACAACGGCCGCCTGTAACCGCAAGCAGACCTCATTGCGGCGGGTGGAATGGAGTCAGATTTCTGACGATAGGGACTGACGGGGGTTCGAGTAACGCCTATAGCCGATTCTCAAACATACGGAAATATATAACAAAGGATGATGCCAACCGCTTCTATAAGGAACTGATTAATTATTAGGATTATATGATTCGACTTCAGTCAGATGGTCTCTCTTGTTATCAAATCCCGTCTAAGAAGCGTTGAAGAATTCAGGGCTATTCTTATTTCTCTTGCACACGTTTTGCTGCACGAGTTATTCACATTTTTAATTTTCAACCCAATCTTAACAATATTTCCTCTTGAACTTCCCTGGCTTCGGTTTTCTCCGGTGCTATTCACTCTTCCAAGTTATCTGTATATTTACCAACCAAGTATCGCTCCTCTCTATGTATTTACACTAATATGGTAGGAAGGATAAAGGTAGAATTTTAGAGGAATCAGACCTACTTTCGTGAAGAGAGAGTGTGAAAATAATTAAGGAAAAAACACTGTTGTTAAAACTGTCTGGATTCGAACCTTAACTTACCCCCCCTGATCTTATCAATAGCCTGCAAACCAGACGAGACTGACGCCTTGGCCTGCGTATGGAAGAAGTTCAACTTTAGCTTGTGGGAACCTTCATCGGTGGTCACGAGGTTTAATTGTCTGCTCATATAGTCTTGTTTGCCACTGACAGGGAGGTTTAGGGTTCGATTCCCGGCTGGGTGTACTGAGGGTGTTTTTTCCTGAATGATTTCAAAACTCACCTTTCTCATTCAAACCTTATTAAAGTAATTAAAATGTGTATAGCTCGTGCAGGTAATAAGACGCGGTGAAATAAAGCTTGTTGGGGCGGGGGGGAAGTGACTCGACTGCGATGATAATAAATCCTGAAAGGCGAGATACCGTATTCGTGTCACATAAACGTGATCGGCGTTCCACGAGGATTAAATGATGCGTCCGCTGGAGCGATGAGACTCATTGCAGACGTTTATACCCCGTCATCTCTGAGAAGGGATTTGTTATTTCAAAATATGGTTCAAGCTCAAATGGAGGTTTAAGGTATATAAGCCCCAATTGGATTAAAAACATTTTGAGTTTTATAATCCACAAAAATCACGAAAGTGTCATATTAGCTCATTTAACGACGTTTCACACCGAAACATCCTAACACTAAGGTCAAAGTAAATAATTACAACCATATATCTAGACGTCCTAAATTAACTCTAATTTGTTAACAGAGTAATAAAAGAACATTCAAAGATAAAATATTATTGTTTTAGTCTAAGGTTTTTACGCTTCAAAACAGCAATTCTCATTATAAATACAGAAATGTAAGTCTTTCCCTCCAAAATGTTAGGGCCTTTAACCCCAATTCTTGGCATAAATGAGTTCCTATTGAAATTTTCTACATGCCTCTAAAGATCGTGTCACGCACTCCAAAACTGTCGGTTTGAGTCCCTGTGAAGGCGTTCTCAGTGCACTACTTTATAAAAAGGGGAAGGTGAGGTTGTTATTTGTTGATATTTAAATGTTTTAGAATGTCGGCTATCCTGTTTTATCAATTTACTGTTTTGTCCTTAAATTATTGTCTTCTAATTAAGCAGTAATACCATCACTTAGGTTTAAACCGATCTTTGGTACACCCGGACCTGTCTTTTGGCACCGAACCAACGGCTGGTGGCCTTCGCGAAGTTTTAAGACTTGTCGCCCTGTGTTTTCCGACCCATTTCATCTATTAGTCTTGCAGAACATTAAAAATAACATTAACTCATGTAGTCATCAGGGCTGTGGAGTCGAAATCGGTAAAAATATACCGACTCCGGCTTCAAAATTAAAACTTATAGTAGACCTAATTTAACAATACTTTTTTTACTACTTAGAATCAAAATTTATAATTTGGATTGACAAACTATTCAAATGTAAATTCACAGCGTCAAAGAGAGTTCCTACGTAGTCATCTCTATTGGAGCATTAAGTGTTGTAAATTTGTTATTACATAGTCTATTAATTAATATACAGTGGCCATTTATGAAGGAGTAGGAGTCGAAGGCTTGGCGCACCGAATCACAGTCCTCTGGTATTCATCCAATTAAGTTTTTTTTTAATCCTTGCCGTAATTCATCGAAGCTGAACGGTTCATACCTGCTCATAATGTTTCCAGTTGAAATGTATCAGAGCATTCAGTGCGACAATGGATTATATTTAGCTCGAAGATTGTTTCTTTTAGTGGCGTCTTACTCCCCTTTCAACTAACCGTATTTAATAGCACTATTGTGGTAGGAAGCGAGTTAGATTTTAATTTTTTTATTTGAGGTATTTAACGTTCACTTTCAGAGTCTGCCACTTTTTCCGGGAAAATTATTTTCATAAACCTTCCGGGGTTATTTTATATGCTACAATTGACATAGGACAGATGGCTTTACTTCCTCTCAGAAGGAAGGTGTGGTACGGATTTTTATCGCTCGAGAAAAATCCGTCGACCTCGGCTAAGTTTGAGTCCTCTAGGCGAGCACTTTACCCCAAGGCCACTGAGGTCACTGGAAAAATTGTAATATATCACATAGTTAGGGTCCCTACGCGTAATGGAAAACATGGAATTTTAAAATATTTACTCAAGGCCTGGGCATGTTATGGAATTTCTCATCTTTCCGGTACTTTCCTGAAACTTTTTAGGTTTTCTTGAAAATTCCTTTGTCCTCCATTTTTTAAACGGGTCAGTAAATGAGGAGGAAACAGGAGTAAATCAGTAGATGAAATTTCCCATATACCTGAGGTAATTCATAAGGTGTCTGATTCCGTATAAATCATTACATTTCTTTATTAATCTACTGAATCTATCATTAATATAAAATTAGGTTGTATTAGTCATTTTTTATAAATCTTATTTTGTTTTGTAATTTACATAACATAAACTAGCATGCACAATATGAACAGTTAGAATCGGGGTATTTAACGTGCACTTTCTAAATCGACTGATTATGTATGCACACAACTTATAAACTAACTTATATCTAGAACAGACACAACATCCAACCCCCGGCCGTTAATTCTTCACTGTGAAAGGGGAAACCCACATTTCACCAATGATTATTTGCAAGTGAGTTTAGGTTATGTTTTAATTATTTGAATAACTCGTTGCATCATGGAATATATTAAAAAGTAATAAAAAGCCTGAACAGATGTAGGTGTAGGTGAGTTGGGAGCCTGCATTAAATAAAAGAAAATATTTAATTATGTGTATTTTGCCATGGTTACTTTATACACTGCCCTGGAGTAATTATTGAAAACACTTATTATTATTATTATTATTATTATTAGCACCGTGTCTTACTACCCGTTCGGGTTATACGCACTTACGCTAATGTGTAATGGTAGGGTGATTGTGAGATGAAATGGAGGACCTACAGTTTAACGTGGAATCCGAACCACGGTGGAGGCCTGGCATTCCCTACATTCACAAGATGTCTTGTCAGAGGTGAAGGAAGGGTTTGGTAATCAGATAAATCTATGCCGGGACCGAGGATGGAACCCCGGCCGCCAGCATAGAAGTCTGACACCTTACCCCTAGACCGCCAGGTCACCCGAAAATACTTAAAAAGTCCTGGAAAATAAATCATGATTTTGTGTAGAAAGCCTGTTTAGTACACCAGTCAGGATTTGAACCATTACATTGTCATCAGTGAACAAAACTAGACGAGCTTCATATTTAATCTGCGTGCCCATCCATGCGGGGTTGAAAAAACTGTCTCAAGGGCTATCAGTATCAGTGAAATATGACGTGCAATGGTGGGCACGTGGACATATGCGCCGGTCATGTCTTACCATGGTTTGTTTGTCTTGGGGAGGTCGGGGTTTGAATCCCGGCTGGGTGAACTAATGTGTGTTTTACTAAATGGTTTTCCCATTCTGTCCATACAAATGTAGGTACACTACCTTTAAAATTCTACCTTTCTCCCTCCTATCTCGTTAGTGTATATTGGACTAGTCCGAACGAATAGTAAAACGCTGTGCATAATACAAGGTACAAGTGAGAAATCATGTGAGACTTCAATGATAAAAAGTTTTTTATATTATATTTTAATCATTTGGTACTCTGGAATGTCACTTTTTTGCGCTATTTATTCTAGGATTGTCACATTCATTATTTGCAACACTTCACGGGACGTGTCACATGAACATTTTTGCACCAATTGGCGGGACGTGTCACATGAACATTTTTGCCACACATCTTTGGCCGTGTCGCATAGGCCTACACTGGTTTGCAACATTCTTCTTGGCGTGTCACATGCACTTTGCAACACTTGAATACATACAGCACAAGACTGACAATTACAACACACAGGACATCTGGACAGCCCATTCAAGTGCTTGTAATGTTTAACAACCTTTCCGAAATACTTGTGCCTCTGTTGCTTTACGCCTCAGAAGTCTCCTCGAGGGCGTCTTCGTAGAGTTATGCAATAAAGTTAAACTCAAATTGTCGAGAAGATGTCGCTAGATAAAAATAAGATGTTAAGTAATTTGGGAGTAGAATAGTACTGCCTTTGAGGGAGGTGGTGGGCATCCCTCCGGCTCAGAAATAGTCCATAGTAATAGCAATGTATATTGACAATTTGCCAAAGGGTGTGTGTGTGTGTATGTATATATATATATACAGATGTGCTAATACGTCAAATATTGTTTTATATAGGCCTTTGCATTCTTTTTACATGGATGGGTCAAACATTTACAGCCATAAGGTAGAATTCTAAAAGTGTCAACATAGCGCAATTTAGGTATAAATAATCCTCTTTGTCCTGACAGTGTGTGGGGTCACTGACTTTGACTAACCGTCATCCGCGACACTCACCTTACTTAGCGTTATTATTCATCGAGAAGAAAGGAGGGCGATGGGGTGACTAAAACCTCTGCGCTATCCAGGTGATGTCTGTCCACCCGCATTAACCATATTGAAGACTTGAGACTTTTGGCAATGTAGGCAGTCATTATATATATATCTTGTTGATGAGAACGCTGGATTAGGAGTCAGGCTTATTTTTTTTGGTGGGGGTGGGGATGGGGATGTTGGGGCTCGAATCCCGGCTGGGTGTACCAAAGTGGTGATATATCCTAAGTTGTTTTCCACTACACAAATGTAGGTTTACTTCCTATAAATTTTCTAACTTCCTCGTCCGCCCTAGCGTAATTAAATGCGGAGAGCCCGGACCGTAAGACGTGGATCACGGGCACAAAATATTATGTGTTGTGTTTTTAAATTAAAAGAACAGATTTTACCTTTCAACTAGAAAACTGATCCGCTGCCAGATATTTTATGGGCAGCTGTTATGTAAAGACTCTTGTTGTCACTTTAATCACAATTGCTATAAAATTGCGTGGTAGTGTGCGTTTTTATTGCGCTTTTCATATACTTTATGTAAAGTCAAGATAATAAAAACTCATGCTAACTTGCACACTATTACTTACTGTCCTATTTTAGCCATTTTTATCGAATCGAACTGTACAAGAACCATTATTTTGCTGTGTCTAAGTCAAGTGGTTCTTAATTAATTTTAAACATTAACTGGATGACTATCTCAATGCTTTAGAATGGTTAGTCCATGAAATCCTGTTTCTTTAAACGTTTAATTATTTTTATTATTCTTTGACAACCATTCGCTTTATATTATTATTTTCTACAGTTAATTTGTTTTAAAAGTGTGTTCGAGGGATCTGCAAACCGAAAGTGAGATTGTGCCAAGACAGTTCTGTGTATTTGAAACATTTTCACTGATAATTTAAAAGTAAAATATAGTTTATATTGATTAATTATTTATTAACACTTACGTTAGAAGGGAAATAAAAGTTTTACACTCGATTACTACCAATCAAATAATTTAGTAAACAGTTCGTTTATTAAGTTGGTACGCTAGGCAAGTAACAATACACCATTTTGTGTGTGTGTGTGCTCGCGCGCTTAGTATAGTAACACTAAACTTAATTATTTTTATAAATAATGTTTCCATAGAGGATAAATGTAATTTTTAAAACGTAGAAACTAATTTAAAATCCGGCACAACTCGCCTACAAGGCAAATGAGTATATACCGCCCTCGCAAGGTGAGGCTGTAGGTTGTAGAGGATGCGAGAAAAGGCCAATGTTTTTGCCTTTTTTTATAGACCAAAAATGTGTTGTCCAAAATAAATAAAATATTGCTTCAATACAAACATGGGGTTTAATTTTCTTAACATGAGGATATAAACATTCGTTAAATATCCGTCATTATCATAGCGGCATTAATTTTTTTTTTTTTTAAATGCAGAGAAATAAATTAAATTAAATTAAATTCCAGGACACCCTTGACAGATATTCAAGAACTGTTGAGGTCGCCATGTGAAGAAAATTAAACTTTTTATCTGTACTGGAGCAATATTTTTTTTATTTTGGTCAAAAAAATATTTGGCATAAAACCCGCAAAAACACTAATTATTTCTCGCGTCCCCTTCCATCCCACCTTAAGCGCGTACGTACATCATACGCAAATCAACTCTGTGATACAATCGGCTAGAAATCCTAAATTTACACGAACACTACTGCACGTGGGTAGTTTCTGTTTAAAGCTTAATGGAGATAAAAAGTGAATAGAAGTCCTTAAATACTGAACGCTGTTGAAATTTTATATGACATTTGGTTAAAAAATGCATTTAAAAGGCCGTTTTTGACAATTTTAGAATGGCTTCACAGATTAGCATTGCGCGCAAATCTTAATTCTGTCACAATAGGGAGATAATTTAATTATTAACAATAAACTTTGTCCCCCATCGTCATCACGGAAAATTTCGAGTAATCGTTCAAATACGAATGCACTGCACACATTCTGGCATATCGTAGGTCTTTTATTTTCCTTCTCTACGTCCATATCTCGCACGTGCGCAGATGCACAGACGCAGATGTGAGCCGGGAGCCGAGTTGGGCCTGCAATGATGAACGCTCTTAAAAGTGAATATTATTTCATTTAAATAGTTTCATACATTTCCCACTTAAATAAACCTGATTTTAATTTGTTTGACAAAATCCACATAAAACTGTCCAAATAACTGTATTTTTATTTATTTTTTCTCGTGTAATTAAAACCATGCAAGCACATGCCACTTTTTTTTAAACCAACATTTGTATCACCATCTTAAAATTTTGAAATTAAAATTATTGTTTGTGACCATGAGAATACACATTACCTAGTTGATCCGAGAACTTAGAAGGAATTTTAAATATCACAACTTATTCTGACCTTGATTTCAGAGACGAAGGTTTAGCTGGTGAACTGTGACGAATTATTTATACGTGTATCGTCTTCTTCTGACCTCTAATTTTGTGTTTTTACACTCCTTCTTACTACCGCTTCTGCTGATATGCATTTTAATTACTCTTAATAGTTTAGGTAAGACGAACTTGAAATTAAAAACAAAACAGTCCCTATCAGTGGTGGACTGGCAGGTTTCTGATTTGAGATGGTTGGTTTTGAGATATTATTGGTTCTCCCGTGCTGAAGATCGCGGCCAGAGCGGACGAAGTAGAGAGGAATTGAACTTTAGCAGAACAGCTCTCGCGGATTAGGCCTAAATTCTTGTGATTGGCTAGAGCTTGTCATATGACCACGCTTCTGTTCTGCGAGTCTTTTATTTGTTGTTGTTGTTGTTGTTGGTGTTGAACGTGTGAATCCACAGTAAGGACTCAAAAACTATTAGCACCTACACCACTGTCCACGCAGAATTGTCAGTTTCATTTAGTCTGGTTTGCTGGTAACAGAGAAGTAGGGGTTAGATCCAGGTCAGGTTTATCGAGTTTTTTTTCTAAATGCTTTCACACACTACCTGCATGTGAATTCGGGTACATTTCCTCACACCATTAGAGTAATAAATATGGATATAGTCTGGATGGGCATTAAGACGTGGTAAAAAACAACAACACGGAAATATATAATTTACAGACATCTCCCAAGTCACGCCCGTGAAACGATTCTTTGAAGTTTTAATGGATGTAGGAACATTAATAATAGCCATAAACTCAATCCAGTGAAAACTTAACTTTTAATCCGTTAACTGTTATCTCAATATTGTATCGCTAGTTTACCGAGGCGGTCGAGTGGAAATGGCCCGAGTAGCGCGCCCGCATGAGGTCATGCTGTAATACCAGAGCAAGTATTACGAGCCTGTCATGGCCGCGGATGACACGCGTGAAACTTAGTTCATGAATATTTGATTGAATGTGAAACATATCCACTAGAGAGGGGGAGGGGGGATAACCTGGTGGGGGCGTGTCCAATAAACAAACACTACCGCTTGCTCCTATTTCACAAACATATTATTTTGTTCACCGCGTCTTACTACCCTTCCTGTGGAACCGCGCCGGTGGACACGCGGACTAAATTTCAAGGTATCACATTTTATCTCAGTCGGTAGCGCGTCTTCTTACTAGCCACGGGTTCAGTTCAATTCAAATCATGTTCGAAAAATGTATCATTGGGAAAATTGGGCATTATCCTTTTACGCAAAGAATAAAGGGCCGAAGGACTGGAATTTTAGAATTAAGCTAGTGTATAAGTCTTGTGTTAATCTAATTCTGGTCAAAGTTTGCCCGTTAAATATTAGTATTATTATTATTATTATTATTATTGCGTGTTACTACCCGTTTGGGTTATATGCACTTAAGCTAATGTATAATGGTAGGTTGATTGTGAGATGATATGGAGGACCTACAGTTTAACATGGGATCCGAACCACGGTGGAGGCCTGGCATTCCCCACATTCACAAGTTGTGACTAATACAAGTCTTGTGACGTTAAATATTACAAATTAAAAATAAATTTCCGTCTCCTCTAGTCTGAATTATCGGTGATTAAATCGGGGTTATCATCCCGGCTAAATGTACTGAGGTTTTTTTCCCTTAGATATCTTACAACTCTCCCACCATATAAAAACAGTTATATTCTCTCTTAACTATACCTTCCCCGTCCTTATACCATTAGTGTAACTAAATGTTTATAGTTCGGACGGGTAGTAAAACGTGGAACAAAATTTCACAAATAGTTCGGGATGAGAAAGGTACGATTTTTAAAGTGAAATTACCCGAATTTATATTTAGGGAAAGAAGGGAACCATTTAGGAAAACACCCTTAGTAACTTTCCCGTCCCTTATGTATACCCCTATGCCGGCAAGGACTCAGAATCTATCTAAATTAAACAAATACACTCGATATATCGAAGTTTTAAGGTTTTCACTTCAGTTTGATTCCTACCAACGACGTTAACATCAAAAACATTATAAAATTAGTTAAAATAAAGTAATAAAAGCGATTATAGTATTCTAACTCACGTATCGATTACAGTGCTGGGCGGTAGAATGTGTCGCTAACGAAAATCAAATATGTCAATATTATAATCAAAGTATTTTCGGCGCTATCCCTTGTTTTAGTACAAACGTATGTGCATAAGAGATAAAAGCTGTCTTACATTGGAAAATTCCGGATATTTCAATTACAATAAAAAAATTAATAATTTAAAAAAATATACATTACATTTTTAATTTACACATACACAAGCCATTTTATGAAAATAGTTGTTTTGTTGTTTTTGATCTTAACTATTCTCAAAACAATGACTAATGCCACGAGTGTGTGAATGCGTGTCGTATTTTTCGTTTTAGTCGATCCGCTGGCTATTTCGTGATAGTTTTTCTTTTTGCTAGCACCGCGTCTTACTACCCATTTGGGTTATATGCTTATGTAAGAATTACGTTAATGGACTAGGTAGAGGGAGGGTTAAATTTAGAGGAAGTTTGCCCACATTTGCATGGAGGGAGATCGTGGAAAACCATTTAGGAAAAACCACTCTCAACACATCCGACAGTGATCGAACCACAATCTCCTAGTAATAGTCTCCATTAGTATTCGAATATACCTTTCTATACTGCATTAGGTACGAAAACATCGCTCGTGTGTATGGGATATTAGAATAGGGCTGGCATCTTATGACCATCGTCAGAGTCATCCTACTGAAAGAAAAACACAAGTGGTGGGAGGTTGGTAGATCCTGATCTAACACATGTTTTCGATTGAAAGCCAATTTCCTGGAATAAATTGGACAGTTCCCTCCCCTCATGGTGTGACCTCTCGTCACGCGCGTGTGTATCGAAATGGTAACCGTCATTGGTTTATTGCACTGGCAGCCGTCAGAGGTCACGGCTGTAAACTCTTGTCACTGGTCCGGTGCATTAAGCCACCATTGTCATCAGAGATCGCAGGATGGCAGATTGTGCGCGACTACCGGGTTCAATCCACTGAGCTACTCCCACTCTGTTACCTTATCGGGACGGTAACGGTATTGGTGTGGGGGTGGAGAGGGGAAGTATCTGTCACATCGCATTGAGACTATAGTTGGATCAATCTCCGTCAGAATCTCTGATGCCCTACCTCTGAAATCTTGTTGTGTCACCTACGATGCTATATTACCCCACATCCTTATTTAAAATTAGTTTTACACCCTGGTCCTCCCACATATATTCGGGCTAATCCTTCAACTTTTTCTGGTTTGGTTTACTGGTGACGAGCAGTTTGGGGTTCCATATAGGCTATGCTAGGTGTGTCCCCCAAAATGGAGTACCACTCTACCTCCACTAACGGTGGGTAAATTTTTATTTAGTTATACCTTACTCATTCTTACTTTTTAGGGTGTACAGGCATATATCTCGAACAAGCAGTAAAACGTGGATTATTTATTTTTCAAATCAATAAATTAACTAAAGCAGTGATTCTCAAAGTGGGGTATGCGATGAAGTTGTGGACTTATTGTACAAGTAGTATCCGACTGTAGTTATCAAGAACACCCATCTCACTGAGTACCCTCTGTATGATATTGATAATTTTGTTAGATTTATTCAATCAATCATGTCATGTTTTGTGTTTGTCAATACATGTAGTTGTGTAAAGTAAACTGTAAACAGACACAAATAAATATGGATGTTTTATTGCATAGCTATTATTATACTAAAATATGTTATATCTGTACAAGGGGTACGCCAGTTATATAAATATTTCCAGGGGTTACGTGAAGCATACAAGTTTGAGAACCACTGAACTAAAGGATTAGAGAGTGTAAGGGAAGAGTAGGGGAGGGGAGGGGGGGGGAGATTTTTTAAGTGAATCCGGTCGAGACTCGAACCTTAACCTGTCAATTATCCCATACCTGTTTGATCGAATCGTAATAGTAACTTCAAATTGTAACCTTGAGCTTAAGGGGTTGGGGGTAGAAGGGAAAGGGTTTGATTGACCAGGAACCTACTTCACTCAGGAGGTCCAAGCCGCTAACAAATCTATAAAGATAAAACACTGTTAAACACATTATTAAGTTTTATTTTTCGTCTAAAGCTGTATTTATTGAGTTCGAACTGTATTCTTTCATCCAGAGCGGTCCTCCTTCTTGAATTGATGGTGATGCATAAATTTGTAGCCATTCTAACAGTATCTCTCTCACAGTTGAGGGAGCAAGCAGACTTTTTGTTTGTGTGTGGAGTGTTAAGAGCAATCATGCAAAGAGAGGGACATCCTAGAGGGAATTACTGTTACAAGTAAATGAGTTGTGATAGATTGTTCCAGCTCCTGTAATTGGGGGGCGGCCTAGTAACGGGGCTCGTCTCTGCAATAGTTGACGCAGAATCTCTCCAGGAATTCGCTTAAAGAAGTCTCCAATTTAATAAAGAGAGAGAGGGCGCTGTGGTAATGATATTGTTCTTAAGTGTTTTTTTAAGAACCGGTAAATTGTTTTCCCGTCAGAAGACAAAACCTTTTATCTGTTAAAAAAACTAACGGATCTGTGTGAATCAACTTAGAATATGTTTTTAATTCTATAATGATTTCCTAGCTGTCGTTAAGTTGGTACATGTTTTCAACGCCAATATGCGTTTTTTTAAATATTTCATTGACAACTGAAATTGTGTTTTTAACCGATAGTCACCATTTTGATGTTTAAGTACATTAATGTTTACAAGGCTCTTAAACAAACCAGGGGTTATTAATACTAGTGTCCATTCGTATAAAATTCAGAATCCCTCGAATCACGTGTGATTCAACACATCGATAGAACTTAATAATGTTGACCAGACCGTAATTTAAATTAACAAGGCTACCAGAGACCATACCATGAAGCCGATGATAAAATATTTTTCAAACATTCGCTATTAATACTAACTACAAACATTAATTCCTTTAAAATTTAGTAAGGCCTTTTTATAGAGTTGAAAAGTGTAAGAAGCCACGTACTTTAAATATTATTTACATTTTCAAAAGCTTTTATTCATAAACCAAAGAGTAACGTATAACCTACTTCATTTAGCAAGTTTGAGGGATTTTTAATAAAGATTTTATCTACACATGCAAGATAATATAATTTATATTTTACGGTACAGCACTTAAATTATTTAGACTCTCTCCTTAGGCTTTAAAAAAATTACAAATTGATCATACAAGCATTTAATATTCATAATTTATGTTCCTGATATCTATCCTCCGCTTCCTTCACGAAATATAATTCTATCCTCCGCTTCCCTTACGAAATATAATTCTATCCTCCGCTTCCCTCACGAAATATAATTCTATCCTCCGCTTCCCTCACGAAATATAATTCTATCCTCCGCTTCCCTTACGGAATATGACTTATATCATCCGCTTCCCTCACGGAATATGACTTCTATCCGCTTCCCTCACGAAATATAATTCTATCTTCCGCTTCCCTCACGAAATATAATTCTATCCTCCGCTTCCCTTACGGAATATGACTTATATCCTCCGCTTTCCTCACTAAATATGATTTCTATCCTCCGCTTCCCTTACGGAATATGACTTCTATCCTCCGTTTCCCTCACGAAATATAATTCTGTCCTCCGCTTCCCTCACGTAATAT
>CABFOV010010406.1:0-16308 GCA_902141375.1 Timema poppense
CCAACCAGTGTACGACCTTGTTTGTGTTTGTTGGTAGTTTGTGTCTTGGAGAAGAACATAGCAACCAGCACTTACCAACCAGAGTTCGGCCTTGTGTAGTGTCACAGGATTGTGTGGTCAGTCAGTGGTCAGCCTGGACCAGAACTCAGGATGGTTGTGTGGCGGTCAATGGCAAGGTACATAATCACATCGAAACGCTCAAATTGTTTTTAATAAATTATATTAAAATGCATTCCACTTCAATTTGTTCCTATAATTAAGCTGGACCTATATTTATACTTATTTGAATAATTTTGAAGTATTTAATTTAATTAATTAATGAATCTCAAAAATATGTTAAATAAACTTTATCAACGCTAATTTAGTAGTTATTATTTGTATATTGTTGTTGTGAGATGTGGATATTGCAGGTCCGAGCAGAGGTTCACCAGAGAAAGAGGGAGGTAGTCAGATTACAGGAGGGAGAAGGACAGCTCTGTCCCCATCTGGTGGAGCTAAGACAAACTACAGACAAGGACCAACTACAGATGTGTTCTAACAAGTGAGGCAGCTTTCAGGACACAATACACTATTATCTCAAAAAATTTCAATCTACTATAAATATTAATATAACTAAGGCTTTGACAAACTTACACTATAGATATTGTATTTAAAATTAATTTTCTGAAAATTTAAGCTAGTCTGTATGACACCATTTTCAAAGCTTATATTTTCCATTCGTACCAATCTCAATTTCATGAATCTAATCTCTCTTACGATGCTTGCAGGGATATTCGAGATAATTTACAGTCATTGAGCGCTTGTCTTTTGGCTTATGAAATAAATAGTGATTATTACTAATTAATTGTAAATCGTTTATTAGGATCATGTAGCCATTTTAAAATACTTTACTTTCTCAGTTCAGAAATAATTTGAAGGTATTGACATTTTTAAAGAACATCTTTCATCTATACATTTGCGCTAGTTTCTACTTACTCTTAAAATAAATTTTGTATTTTAAAAGTAAATTTATTAATCAGATTGGTGTCCTTCTTTATTTTAAATTATACTTTTAACTTTTAAAATAATTAATAATTTGATTGGGCTATTATTTTTGATAAACAAATACCTAATTTAGAATCTCAAATTATATATTTTCGAGATAAAATTTAGCACACACAAAAATAGAATATTACTCGTAGTAACGTGTTTAAAATAAAATTGATGCCATTATTTATAAAATAAATAGACTGTAATTTAGATGACATTTTAAAATGAATATCTAGAAATGTAATAAAATAAAGTTCAATATAATTTATTTAGAGTATCTTAGAAAAACTATTATGATAGATAATTAATTTTATAAATAACTTTTAGGGAAATGTCTCTCTTGTCTAATTTGGTCCTACATATAATCCTAAGATGTTATGTGTCATCTGTTTTAGATATATGGGAAAGGATTATTGATTTTCTTTATTGGCATTGTAGATTGTATATTTGCTGAATCCAGGAGATATTGTTTGTACCTGTTTGTTGTTTGTAGATATCGGTGGCTAGCGTCTAAATGGAGCCCGTGTGTGGTCACATCCGATGAGTCCTCTGGTCCACGATTGGTGGAAGTGGGATGTGGAGGAGGCGTGCAGCTACGAGATGTCACGTGTATCGCCACACAGAGTGGGAAGCCAGTCTCTCATGAGCTCTGCGATTCCCTGGAGATATTACCCACCGTTCAGCGGTAAATACAATTTGGAGTTTAAAAAGAGACACAGTAGCCCCATGGCTTCTTTGGTGCTGACTGACAGCTCACAGCTGACTTCTGACAGTCAACATTTTAGGTATATACCTAAATTTTGACCATCAGAAGTGACAGCTGCTAGACACATGTTTTTGCAGATCACATGGTTCGGCGTAGATATATATAATTTGGTCTGGTAATTTTCCAAAGCTTTTAGCTGTTTGCTGTCAGCACTAAAGAAGTTATGGGGCTACTGTACACTTATTTATGCAAACATAATCTAAAGCGAGAAATTCAATTACAACTATCCTTCACAATATTTCTGTAGAGATTCAACATTTCTTTATTTTCTACATTTATGTTGACTAACCTATGATACAGTTTGTTTTCCTGTCAAGGATATTTTATTCATACAAGTTTGTCAATGTTCTTTTATCGTGTTAATAGACCATTCATGAGTAATTGCTAATTGTATTTAATTCTCAAACGTAACATCTGGTGACCGTCAAGGATCTATATTTTTTTAGGGTTGGTTGATTAATTTATTAATAAGGCAAATATTTTTTTCAGTTCATGTTTACGAACGTGGTAAACAATTTAGAGGCTGAGTGAGGTGTTTCAAGTTTTAACAAATCACCCATGTATTGTTGAAACAAATGGACAGAGAGGCTTAAAATTTAAAATGATGGTTTTTTCTATAATTGGGTGAGACCTTTTGGGGTATTTTCAAATTTCTCCCCCTATAAGTTTTTGGGACTCAGTGACTAATATATGACCTTATTTCCCCAACCTCTGGGCATGAAAACTTGAAATTTTGCTGGTCAGCTAAGTAGCGGGATTATACCTTTTAGCAAGAAAATTCTAAGATTGGACAATTTCAAAATGCCTCTTCAGGAATTGGGGGACTTATAATAAGATACAACTTTATAAATGGGGTATCAAATTAAAATTTGACATTGTGAATTAAATTTAGAAGTATGCACAGTACATTTTACAATATTGTTGTTTAAACATTATTTTTTATAATTTAAATCAATTAGATTAATATAAATTTTAGCATGATTATTTTATAAATATTAGTGAATTAAATTTAGGAGTATTAGTAAAACATTTCACGCTCTAAAAATCTCAAATAACAAACAAATTGGAAATTTTGAAATTTCTAGGAGTAAATTGGAGCAAAGGGTATGGGGGTTCAAGGTTTCAAAAGATAATAGTAGACAGCTACTTCCTAGTGTGGTAGGAAACTAAAATTTGGCAGACAGGTAAAAATACAATTAAGAATTAATATTAAGGCTTAAAAATGTTGAATTTTTAATTGCAACGTTGGGCGAAAAGATGGGGTGAGCGTGGCATAAAAATAACTATTATGTGTGGTATATAATTGAAATTTGTCAAACAATTAGAAGGACAACTTCAGATAACCATAATTATTATAAAGTTTAAAAGCTCTTTGTAGAAGTTGATTTAATGGGAGTAGTGGGCTGATATTTCCAAAAATAATGGCAATAACTACTTTTGTGTGTAGTATAAAACTGATATTTGGCAACTAGCTGTAGCTACCATTCCAAATAACCATAAAACACTGAGGATTCTAAGTGTAGAAAATAGGTATGGGAAATGGAGGGAGGTGTAGGTAATTAGAAAGATGTTTTTAATATAAGGCAGATAATTAATATTTGCCAGTGATGTAGATGGATTACTCGAATAAAAAACAAGTATTCTGAAAATTAAAACCTGGACACTGGAATCGAACCCGGGACCTTAGGCATAATTTACCCAATGCTCTAACCACTGAGCTATCCAGGAATCGTCCCATATCTAGGGCCATTCTCCACTCATATTTTAAGGCAGAGTCTATGATGGACGTGCGGAAATGGTCGGCTACAAATGTATGATTTATTAAGATCACGAGCTATCAGATGACTCGGTAGTTGGCTTATTCCTGCAACCTGTACAAATAAATAATAGCTTTGACTATTTTATCCTTAAATATGCAATCCCTTCCAATTATAATAATTGTACAAGTGGCAGCAATAAGCCAACTACCGAGTCATCTGATAGCTCGTGATCTTAATAAATAACACATTTAAAACCAACAGCTTACGCACGTCCATCATAGACTCTGCCTTAAAATATGAGTGAATAATGAGGAATGACCATGGTCACGGGACAAATCCTAGAGATGTCATTGGTTAGAGCATTGACGTACTAAGTCAAAGGTCCCTGGTTCTCTTCCAGTGTCCATGTGTCCTATTTCAATTTTCATAATATGATATCTAGATGGAGTGGTACTCACTAAAAGCATAAATAATAACTTTGGCTAATTGATTCTCAAAAAGATAAGTGCTAAATATTACCTATTTAGAAAGGGACTTGAATGTGTGGGTAGGGGTAGTATAAGCCTGTAATCTTTCCAATTAATTATAAAATATGTTTATTTGGCTTGGAACCAAATTTAAATTTGTCAAGATTTTAAAGGATCTCTCTACAATATCCATAAAAACTGGAAAGTTGGATTTTAGAAGTTGAGAGAGGAAATGGCCTATAAAAATCTTCTAGATATGGCAAAAAGCTAGAATTTTTTTTTATGGTTCGGCAAGACAAATCTAAAAATAAACAAATACTAAAACTAAAGATCATACCTCAGGGGATGTATTATCAATGCTATATCAAAGCTAAGAATCAAAGAATAAATTATCGCCTAATTAGAAGCGACATTACAATTAAAATAAACCATTTCAGGTGACATATAAAAGTGAAACATTTATACTCTTTGTAAAACCATGATGCTCATTATTCATCAGTATATGTAACAAAGTATGTTATGTATTAATTTTCCTTGGTGAATTGTAATGATCTTGTATACTAAATATTTTTTTAACAATGTCTTTTGGTTTGTAAATCTTTAGCTATAAACGCGATTAGTTCAATATTGCATTGTTAATTAACTAATTAATCAAGAGAAAACTCAAATATCTTGAATGTTGAACATTATTTAAAAAAGTTATGTACTAAATGTTAAAGATTACTCAATTATGAATATATTACATAAATAATTTTTAATTTACGATGAATTTATATATGAAATTTTACAAAAATATTAAAGAAACCATTTGACGGTATTGTCCCAATATATGGGGTACCTCCGTCATGTCACTGGGCAAATCAAAGGTGAAAGTGTTTTGATGAAACCAATAATTTACAAACAAAAAAAAGTCGTAAATGTAATGTTATATAAAACAACTTTCATTTTCAAAACATAAACTGTTAGTGAACAATTTAAAACATAAAATATTGTCTGTCTAGACTTTTTCACGACAATGGATCAGATTAGTGCTTTTTCTGATTCTTCGTCAGCTTAAAATATCCGGTTATATCGTGAACAATTTGAGTTGTAGGTCATGTTCCACCTTTAGACGGTCCCGCTCCTTATTTCTCATTTCTAGAAAATTAGAAAATCCAACCTTAAAATTATATTATGCGGCTGTAAATGGCAGCAGATACTTGATATCATTACACGATATTTCAGGATAATCAGGTTAAACACTAACCCCAAAAAATTGAAGATACTTTTTCCCGAAGATGACTTTCAGTGCCTCATCAGAAGATAGTTCGATACGCATGTCACACACACACACACACACACACACACACACACACATACACACACACTTGCTGACAGACCAAATGGTTCAACTCAAGATTTAGTGAAGAATGGGTTCTTATTCCGCTCCTTGGTTAAAACTAGCTCTTTAAAGTACTCTTTAATATTCTGTTGGAGCATTTTGATGTGTTGATTGCTTGTTTCCATTATATTATCATTAATTTCTTCCCTTTAAAAAAGCAAAAAACTGTCAACGGTAGGGAAAGAGTCAAACTCTTTGCGATTAAGCCGTTTACTCCAAATGTCAGGCTTCTGGAGAAATGCTGATATTTTTCATGCACATCGAAAATAGTGGCATTACACCCATGAAGTGAAAGGTTTCAGTTAAGCACTACGTCAAATGTATCACTGAGATATGCTACTTGATTTAGCCACGTTAAGTAATGGGATATTGTCACTAGCCTCATGAGTGCTTCTCAGCTCTAGGATCTTGCATGCACCCTTCCATCAGCGTAATACTGTGTGGAGACTAAATCCTTAAACTCGCTCCCCATTTCTTCACGCCACACATTGAAAGATTTAGCACTTAATGGCCGTAGCTTGATATATTTACAATTCTTACAATTTACTTCAAAAACGATTTCAGTTGAAGAAACATTTCTTTGACAGAAAACTGTACTTTGTGAATGGAGTAGTGTGTGCGATTGGAGCAGTGTGTGTAAATATATCAGTATGTGTGATTGGAGCAGTGTGTGTGATTGGAGCAGTGCTTGTGATTGGAGCAGTGTGTGTAAATATATCAGTATGTGTGATTGGAGCAGTGTGTGTAAATATATCAGTATGTGTGATTGGAGCAGTGCTTGTGATTGGAGCAGTGTGTGTAAATATATCAGTATGTGTGATTGGAGCAATGTGTGTAAATATATCAGTATGTGTGATCAGGGCAGTGTGTGTGTGATTGCATTCAGGAGCAACCTATTTAAGCGGTGTACAACGTCCTTTCCTATGCCGCACATTTAGGGCTCTATCAGTGGTTATATCAACGCTCCTTTTCCAGCCCTATTCCTGTTTTACGAAATAATTATTTACTAAACAAAAATAACATTCCCTGTGCCAGGCGTTTTAAGGGATGGTCAGAACTAATGTAGTAATACAGTTTACCTTCATATATATATATCTCACACATGTTAAAAGTTGGCACATAGCTTGCTCGTCTGTGGTTCCGTCCAAATGTAAACAAAATAATTGCCACCACATTCTCGAGAGTTCAACGCTTCCTTCACATTTTGCACCAATAATTTTATTCAACGTTGCTTTTTATCATTAGACAAATATTTTTTTGATTTCTCTCTCTGCCTATTCTCCGAGAATAAGGTTTTTCATCAGTTTTGACGCAGTATTGACAAGTTTCTAAGCAAATGAATGAATTATACAAGTTTTCTCTATGAGAAAAGCAACTTTGAATAATGATTCTGTAGTTTGGTCTCTTATCCGCCCATAGCAGTTCAAGCGATTCATCTTTGTGTGGAAATAAATATTTATGTAGGTCTTGTAATAGTTTAATTAATTTAATGGTTAGTTTTAAGATACCACAAAAGTTTTGAAGGCTTGACAAAGTTTCATACCACACCACACAAAGAGTATTACGTGGAGAGATGAGTCACCAAACCAATAAAATCCCATTTTCAAATATTCATTGTCATATTTTCTGTTGGTAATTTTATTTTAAGAAAGTTTATAGGAGTTAATCACAGTATTATATCTACTTGCTTAAACTAAAACATAGTCCCATTCATTAACCGGACGCTTGTTCTGCTCAATGTTACCAATATTTACACTTGCAACAGTGCGATTCAATTAACCGTTTTGAGCTAAATATCCATTTCATCAAATAAAATGAGATGAACTAGTCATTAATATCTAAACGCGTGAAACACTATAAAAATTATCTAAACTCCAGCAGTTAAACAGCAAAACAATAGCCCGCTAGTCATGAGGAATGAGCACTGGTGAGAGCAGAGCTGTAAGTTCACCATGGTGGTGAGAGCAGAGCTGTAAGTTCACCATGTTGGGGAGAGCAGAGCTGTAATTTCACCATGGTGGTGAGAGCAGAGCTGTAAGTTCACCATGCTGGTGAAAGCAGAGCTGTATGTTCACCATGGTGGTGAGAACAGAGCTGTAAGTTCACCATAGTGGTGAAATCAGAGCTGTATGTTCACCATGGTGGTGAGAGTGCAGCTCAACGGTCTCAACTTTTATCTTTGCTATAAACTGTCATAGCTGTGACAAAGTCTGCCAACTTCAAATGCTCTGGTGTAATAGCCTTAATCCTGTTTGGCGTGCTCTCCATTCTGCTCGTAATAGAGCCCAGTGGTGGTTTTATCAGGACCACTTCCTTACCCCATTTGGATGTGTGTTTGAGAGATAGAGAGAGAAAGTACTGTACATAATACAAGTTGTTGGGTATACTGTCCAGAATGCCAGGGTACTTACTACGGGAGTATAACTCTAGACGAATGTTCTTGCTGTGCTCATGTTGTTTGGTCGGCTTGTGTAGATGTGAGGTGGCCTGTCCAAGAGACTGCGAGGTTGGCACCTGGGGAGTTTGGGGACCATGCAAGCCAATAGAATGTCCGGAGTACGGAGACACCTTACCTCAAGGTAAGACAATAAATAATACGTCTAGGATTAGTTATTTAGTTGGTTTACGTTAATCACTAAAGCTCACCATACCTTATATAATCTATGAGGCATGATGTGGTAGTTGAAGGATCTAGCAGAATTATTTGAATCTTTCTAAGCCCTAAAAACTTCTACTAAGGCACTAAATGATAGGCTTTGGCAATACAAATAGATTATTAAAAAACTAGTTACCATTGTAGTGTTCTAGTTTGGTGCTGTATAACTTTATTATATTTGATTTCTTTACAATGACTGTATTTGTAACATATATGCATGTATCGTTGATATTGAATTTCTTTTAAAAATCCTTAAATGATGGTTTTACTGACTTAAATGAGCATATTATAATTTTGTAAGGAATTGAATATTAAATGATTTCTAACTGTATGTATTAATGTATTTATTAAGAAGCCCACCCACATAGGCTATATAATAAGTTGATAATTCCTATATAAAAGGGATTTAAGTATAAAAATACTTATTAATTATATAAAAACTTACCATTTAGATTAATGTTACTACTTATTGACAAATAGAGAATTTAACGTTTTAAAACTTCTAAGAATATTAAGGAATCTAGTCCGTTAAGAAATTTTAGCCATGTAAAACATACTAGCTGAAAATTCCTTACATTATACATCTAAAAAACAAGTAGAGTACTATAAATTAAATATTACTTACTGATAGTAAACCATATTTGATACATATTTAATATCACAAATTTGTATTCACGTGATTTACTTATTTAGTATCATAACTTTATGAAAATGTCGAGAGAAAAAGCCACTTTACACTCTGATGTGCCCTAAGTAATTATTTCTACCGAGCTTTTGATGCACATACTCTTTGGTTTTGGAGATTCCCAGACCAGCGATCACGTAATTTAAGACCAATGGATTTAAACCCCAAGGTTAGCATAAGTGGGGTACTTAAGATCATACCAAGTTTTAAGATCTTATGTTTCTTGTTTTTGTTATTTAACGAAATTGTTGGTGACAATGTCTCTAATATACCAAAATTTCATTGGACTAATACAAGAAAAAGGCTCAAAGTTTACACCCTAAATATTTCAATATGTTTATATGTAGATTTTTAATTATTTTTTACTGGAATTAAAGGCAAACTCTTATTAGACTAAATGGCCTTAAGTCACAATATTTAACTTAAGAACACCATTAGGGTTTCACAACAATAACACATATATGGTTTCATTTGTATTTCTTGATTTTGTATTCAAACCCTCCGCTCTCCTCCAGCTATCACGTGGCTTAACAAGTGAGGATCACATGGTATGTGTAACTTACTGAACGCGCCTGCCACTGCCTCCAGGGGGAAGTTTGTGTATTTTCTTAAATTTATTGGTATCGTAGCTTCAAAGGAAATATAATCCCCTCTATATTAAACAGAACATAGATATTGTGAACCGTATTGGAATTTTTTACTTTATCACAACAATAAAAAGTATTGTAATCGTGAAAAGAATCTATCTCAAGATTATGATAAATCTTTACATTTTATGCATACCCAAACCCAAACCCAAAAGAATTTTTTTATAGTTTTGTCTGCGTGTCTGACTGTTTGTCTGTTTTTCCGTCAATTTGTGGCCGGTAATAGATCCAAAATAATCTAATAGATCTTTTTTCTATCCTTATTCGTTACTGTATCTTTGTAGATTTATTGATTTTAAATTTATATAAATATTTTTTTGTTTATCTTTAAATGTGTATTCAATTTTAATGCAATAACAATATCAGTATACTTTCTACATATAACACACTTAGGTAGGTAATTTAATATCTAAAACCTGGTAAAAAATGCTCATATAATTCAATCGTAGTTATGGAAATTTTATAGGAAAAATAAAATTAAAACTACATGGTCAAACAGTGTAATATATTAATAATTTACTTTTGTCTTTAATATGCAATCAATAAAAGTATTTTGACGGATAGAATAAGTTTATAGAAATATTTAAAAGGATACTAGATGGAAATATCAGTGTTATGACAGAGAATGTTATCCAATCAGATGAGCCAGTGTCGCTCTTACTGTGAGTGTGTAATATTACACTTATGACATCTCCCAGAAGGTACAGTACATTGTCTATCAGTTGTGTGTGACACCCGTGTGAAGGTTACCGGGAGCGAAGGAGGACCATCGAAGTGATGTCCAGTGAGCAAGGAGTGGACTGTCCGAGCATCAAGGAGGTGCAGACGTGTCCTCAGCCCACGTGCTACACGTGGGTGGAAGGGCTGTGGACCCCCTGTTATCTTGACCCTCAGGTCAAAAGGTGCGGGGAGGGACGTAAGACCAGGACTGTCTCGTGCAGATCAACGCTCTATGGGGTACGTTGCGCTACACCTCTTTAAATAACATTATATTTTATAGTAAGTGTCTTATCCGTTGGGATGCAGGCATATCCAAACTATTGGGGTCAATTAATGAGATATACCGTAGCCTTATGGCTTCTTTGGTGCTGACTGACAGCTCACAGCTGACTTCTGACAGTCAAAATATAGGTATATAGCCTAAATGTTGACTGTCAGAAGTCAGCTGTGAGCTTTCAGTCAGCACCAAAGAAGCCATGGGGCTACTGTAGCTTGTAGTAGATGTACCAGTATTTTCGTTGAGAGGGAGCTTGACACCATTCAAGAACCAACACTAACAAAACACCCAACTGTGGTCTGAACACCAACCTCATCCTCATCATTGGTTGATGAGAACATATTGCACCTTCTCGAGCTCAAATAATAACCCAACTCCTACATGTTGGGATTGCTGTTATGGTTTATAATCAGAGCTACAAATAGTCCTTTATATACAAATAGGTGTATACTTCTTGCATTTGTTTGATTCCAGAATATCGTAGATGATTCGTTGTGCACGAGGAGACAGGTAAAGCCTCTCACCGAGGAATCCTGTTTGTTGCCTTGTCCTTTCGATTGTGTCCTGAGTCCTTGGTCTGAATGGAGTCCTTGCAGTCATAGTTGCTCGTCTCTCCGCCAGGCTGCTCTCAGGCAGCGTAACAGAACTGTTATCGCACCTCCAGGACCAGGTATGTCATTCAACAAATCATCCCTAATGCTAATGTATAAACTATAATTTTTTTACTATTATTATTATAACTTGATTTTCAATTAAAAATATCATACTAGGGTATTACTTAATTTAAAATAAACATTTTATTATTTTGCCAAACCAAATATTGAGAATATTTAAAAAAAAATCAGTTTATTAGCTGTTATTACTTGGGTTAAATATTTTTTTTTATAATGTACTGTATATACACTTGTTTAAATTTATTTAATCATATATTAATATATCTGTTACATTTATTAATTATAGAATCAAAAGGAAATAAATGCAACTAAGTGTATAGCAATATTTATGTTCACTTAATAAAATGAAAACAAACTTTAAAGCCACAATTTTAAAACTTGATCAGTAAAATTGTGAACGTGTTATTAAAAAAAATATAGTTAAAAATATTTTTATATAGATAATTGAAAATGTATTATTAATATTAGTATTATATATATGGTACTAAAGCCCACAAGAAGGCGGCTGTGACGACAGTCAGTGATAGAGAGCCTAATAGAATGCCACTGATAATATGCGGGATATCATAGTTTTTGTCAACCACTCGACCACATGACGGTAACTACTTTTCCATGAACAATTCTTCATGCAGGATAATTCATAAATTATAAATTAGTTTACTTAAAATGTTAAAATACCGGCTTATAGGTGCACATGCTCGTACACAGCGACAACTAGTTTTTAAAATCTCAGATATCATCCATTTTGTTTATCATTATTATTGCAGGTGGTCATGGATGCCCGGACCCAGACGAGATGCTCCAAATAGAACCTTGCAATACTCACAGTTGCTATGGTTACAGCTGGTTTACTCTACCATGGCAACCGTGCCAAGTGTTTCATTCAACTACCAACATCACGACCAACACCACCAGTCTGCCTCAGTTTCCACTGGAGCTGGGTAACTATCTTTATGATTTCTTCATACGCGCTGGATTAATTATTAAAGCATTCTCTAATCAACATAATAATAAAGTGATGATCTTTTTAAAGGTTATTTCTTTATTCGCTTATCTCTGCCGAGGTCAAGGACTGCCTTACTTCTCTTCTTAGATGTGACAGTTTCAACATCACTTCCTCTTTACAGGGACTCGCTCCAGCCGTGGGCAGGAACGTGTATGGCGTGACCCAGTCAGACATAGCTGAGAAAACAATACATATTATAGTGTAAATGTTAGGTAGGACATTTATGAGCAAGGAAAATGTCCCAGACACGCTTCACATGCTCAGGCTCTAATTTAATAAATCACCAGTATTCAAAACCAAAACGTTCATCATAAGCAAATCGGATAAAACGCACTAATTATCTAGTATATCTACGACTATCCTCTGCCAGACACAGATATATCTTGTACTATGCTATTTTCGGTCGAACTCTACTGGGCAGTGGTCATCAGCTCTGCGCCTCTTGAACAAAATCAGATGCCCTTAAGACAGTAATAGATGACTCTATCTACACTTCTGACACATGTAGGCCTCAGTGTGGGTTGATTGTGATCTTACCTCTAAATGTGGACTTCAGGATAAAGGGCCAAGCTCTTTACCCAGTCAGGTTCTCAGCTCGCGGCCATTGAAGGGTTTGAAGGGGTAGAGGGAAGTGTACAAGCTACATACAGGTCAGGCTTGAAACTCAATACGAACGAACATTAGTAGTCGTGTTAGAAAGAGTTCTGGTGCTTTCTTATAGAACGTTTCAATAACATATCAAAATTGTTAGAATACATCATACATAGTGAGCTATTGTATTTATAAAAGATTGAGGACTGGTCTTTTTAAACTTGTGATTTATATGGTCAGTTATAAATTACTAAAAAAACTAACATTGTCTAAATTATGTGCAATATAATTTGATAATTTTTTAGAACTTTATATATTTGTTAGATTTCTACATACTTTTAGATAAAATATGAGTTCATTCAAGGAAATATATCTTATCTAAAAAGCCTCTGTGTAATTTTTAGGTATATATATACTAAGTTGGTATCATTTCTAAATCTATCTAAAACTCATGGTACAAACCATCAATCTATTTATTTAGTGTACACCCTGGTATTCCGAAACACATTCTTAGCTAAAAACAGAATAACATTGCGTTCAAACATTAAAAAAATATCCTAGTATTGTTTTAAAGAAATAATCATGTATTTTTAGTGCCAGTCCTCGAAGACTATTATTGATATTTTTCTGGATAAAATGGTGTAGAATAGTTTTTTTTATCTCAGAAAAGAATCAGAATTACCTTGACAAAGAAAAAATCTATAATTTTTATAAGAGTAACCCAAATAAAATAATAGTTCTCAATTATTTATTTTTCAGAGCTATAACCACTATAAAATAGAAAGATAGTTCTTCAGAAGCAATGAAGATAAATAATATATTAATTTCACCTAACCCAACTTGTACAACACTAGAGTCAATAAAAGTAGATTATAAATTTAAATCATTATCTAGAGTGTGGGGTATGGATAGTCCAGTGGTATCGATCCTGGAGTGACAGCTCTATTATATTATTAAGATGGTGTGCTCAACTATTTACATCTGTACAACAGAACTATCATATTAGACCATATCACGCCAGAGGAAGTTCACATCCTCGACAACGCCATGTTGACACCTTGATTGCCAATACTCTCTACCCCCCTACCCCCACCTTACGTGGGGGCGTGCTGGTGACAACCGAAACAATCACGAGGAAATATAATTGAGAAAACTAAATGCTGGCAAATCTTATTTAGCCACACGTATCAATACCACTTCGTATGTTTCAGGACTGAATATTAGAGATTGCACAGCGCATGATAATTAAACAACCCTAAGGGAATAAAATATATTCTTAGATCAGCCATAGGAATTGAACATCAGTTGTGTAATACGATTATTGGTCACTGAGGTGTAGGGTAATATAATATTTATAAAATAAATAATATAGTGTACAAGAATGGGTCTAGTAATCAAATATTTAGCCAAAATAACAATGGTCAAATTAACTCCCTTTGCTGATGTAATAGCAAGCGGCATAATGTGGGGAGATGGGGGAATTTTTTAAACATTTAATGAAATCAAATCAAAATTAAAACGCTATTCTATGAAAACAAGCCGCATATCACTTAGTCCTGAATATTGTTTGGGAAACCCCTGAGGCAGTTTGTGAAACAGACCAGCTCAGCATAGAAGAGCGGAGTGTTGTCTAACTCTTTATATCAAGGCGTTACCCACCAATCGCTAGGCTCGGAAAGATATGAATTAAAAGAAAACCGATATAATTTCAGAGCATAGTTGTTAAAATTTATATATATATATATATATATATATGTGTGTGTGTGTGTGTGATGTGTGTGTGTGTACTGCGATGAAACTGCTTAAGCGGTTAGTTTTCATTAAATAGCAAACATCTTTTATGAAAGAAAGTTTTATAATTTCTCAATAGCTTAAAATATTAATTTGACAATCGAATATTATCACAATAGATAAAGTGTGGAATTTTGCTCATACTGCACAGTCGAATGTTTATTTGATTGGCACGGACAGGTAATTTTAAATAAAACTCTCATTTTTTTCTCTGTCGGAGATGTGATAAAAAATGAGAATTTACGGATCAGACCGGAACACTTAAAGTCATTTTACCAAAATATTCAGAGTAGCCATTTTGTTTGGAATATGTATAAATGTTTATTAATGAAATTTAATCAAAATCAATAGAGCGGATTTTGAGAAAATATAATTTACCTCTTTTAGCCCTTAAGTAAACTACCCTTTGAAAACTCTAGATAACAACTTTTAGCCCAATTGGTAAAACTGTTTAGGTTTTAGTCCGAGGTACCAACATACGGAAATTCAAAAAACCCTTTTTATAATTATGGGGGTCATCAAACGTCGAAATTAATCAATATCTCGAGTTTAATTATTTTTCCGATCCCAATACTTTCTCTACGACACCTGTAAGATAGCGAGAAGTAAGAATGTGAGTCTAGTATCCGTTATACTTGACGATGTATCGATATCTGATCGTTTGCTTAGAGCTGGATATGCTGGGAGGTGATCCTGAGGATGTAGGAGATACCAAAGAAGATGAGGAGGATGAGGATGCTGTGTACAACAGTACGGTGGCCACCTGTGGAGACGGGGAACAGGAACGAGAGGTGTGGTGTTTGGAGGCCAACGATCAGAGTGTGCCTGATTGGAAGTAAGACTGCGTTTGAATATCTTATTCTTACTTGTCCATCATACACTAGTTACATACCGTACACAATCATTTTAACGGACTAAAGTGAACAGGAGATGTATATTTTATAACAATAGCTATTTTGAAAAATATTAAATTTTAATCTGTAATATATACAACCTTGTATTGAGCTGGAAAATTCAATTTAAAAAAATCATAATATTTTCGATTCATTTTTGCTATGGTTTGCTTATTCAAAACTTATTTTACTTTTTTTAACAAATGTTTTCTAGAACAAATTTTATTTACATTAATAAATGTATATTTATGTAATAAAAATGTAAAATAAAATCATACCAATACCCTTTTAACGTTAATATGACATATTGATATCATCAAATAAAAACGTGTAGCCACCTTTTTATTAATTAATATAAGTTTGCTAGTTGTGTTTGATTTTATATTTGATATTAAATATTTAATATCTTAATATATTAATAAATACTATATAAAACCTATATTATTATATTTTGGTGATATTTAGGAAATGACAAACATTAAAGAGTTTTCATAACGTTCGGTATCTTATTTTTATTAGTGTAGTAAAATTATTAATATGATGTATATTTTATCAATTATTAAAATTTATTTTAAAGAACTAATTTATTATTTAATTTATTTTTAATTTATTCATTTTGACAACATGTTAGAGAAAATATTTGTTACTAATCTTGTAATGTTGACATCCCTTATATCATGGTTTCAATAATGATGGGTCACGACCTAGAACCGGGCCTCGAAATATAAATGTCAGCTCACAGAACATTTAACAAATGTATTCACAGTTATATATTTGAGCCTAAAATGTCACACAAGAGTCTTCGAGTGATACAAAACGGTCGGATAGTGATAAGCTAAGAGGAGCGAAGTGTGGGTGGCAGGAAAGATGTGGGAAACTTCTCGTTTCTCTCCCACTGCTCTCTACATCTAGTGGTCTGTCAAGAGGAGAGCTAGTTTCTCTCCTACTGCTCTCTACATCTAGTG
>CABFOV010010407.1:6245-16308 GCA_902141375.1 Timema poppense
GTAAAAAGTTGTTCCCACAATGATGTTTGTCTATCTGTCTGTTTGTACATTGGGCTAGACAAGGGTTGCCAAATTACTTAGTCGTCAAACCGGGACAATGATTAGCTATAGAAAAACAGAGAGAGAGGAGAGGGAAAGGAAAGAGATATTTAAGCAAGAAAACATCAAATTATTGTATGGAATACGTCTATTAAGAACAAAAAAAAACCTCAGAACTCAACTTAAAAATTATACAAACATTGCTGTATTAATTGTTATAAGTATTGTACCAGGGAAGTTAATGTATGTTGGGTTGGTAACACCAAAGCCACCAGTAGGGTCTAAAATGATAATGTTAGCCATAGTAATTAGTTATCATCAGTGTATGAAACAATATGGTTTGATACAAGTTGTTTGTAAAATAACTATGCTAATCTAAAGTTAATTATTCTGTTATTCAACTAACACATAGTGTTACTCAAAACGTGGCGCAGTCACTTGGACATTACCTACAGTATGAATTTATTTACGGATACAAATAAATACTTATTTTGAAAACTGTTGTAACATCGATAATCATGGCGGATTCAAACAAGCCAAGTTGTTTAGTTTGACGGAAAATTTGGGTGAGAACTGGCGCAAATTTAAGCAGAACTTTGACATTTATATGTTAGCTTCAGGAAAAACTTAAAAGTCATTGGAAGTGAAAGCAGCGATACTTCTAAATCTTGTTGGAGAAGAAGCTGTAGAAGTATAAAACACATTAAAGCTGATACATAACGTAAAAGACTACAATACTTTACTGGCTGCATTTGAGGCATATGCCAAACCAAGGGAAAACGTGCCATATAAACGATTTTTGCTGTACTCTAGTAAACAAAAAATGGGAGAACCTTTTTACCATTTTGAAACAGACCTTAGGAAACTAATTCAGACATGTGAGTTTGGTGATCAATCTTATGACATTATTCTGGATTACATTTTCATGGGGATAAATGATCCTGCATTGCAAAAACAACTTTTACAAGCTCTAAGCCTGACGTTAGAAAAGACTTGTGACCTAGCGAAAGTGGTTGAAGTTAATCGAGAGCAACTAAGTCACCCACAAACGTCAACATCGTTAACTCCAGTTCTAAGCTCAGTGCTGTTTGCTGTGGACATTGTAATCAATTCAAGAGTCGTCAACAACAACAAAAAATCCAACACAATAATAGTGATAAGGATAGTGAACCTTTGTATGTAGACATAATTACAGTCAAATAAACTGGATCAAAGACTAAATTTGTTGTAGTGGTGAACAAAGAAAAGCAGTACGCTATGAAAGTGTGGTATGAAACTATGAAGATTGAAAACAAATCCATGCACTTTAAGATAGATACTGATTCAGAAGTCAATATTATTCAAATTCAAATATTTAAGCAAATAGACAAACAGCTTAAGGTTAGGCCTACAAATGAGATGCTTGAATCATATGGAGGTTTTAAGGTAAGGCCGCTAGGTATGTGTATCTCAGGTGTGAGTACAATAATGTACTGAACTACATGAGTTTAAGACTTGTGGATGTTAATGGTACTTCAATTTTAGGTCTAGATGCATGTGTGAATCTAAATCTAATCAAAAGAGTGAAAGTTGTGAAATCGGAAACAGAATTTGACAATAATCAGACAAAGTGTCAGAAAGCTAAATTCATAGAAGAGAATAAAACAATCTTCACAGGTCGTGGAAAATTTCTCAAAATGTGCAAAATAAACATTCGAAAACAGTTCTAGGCCTCAAGTTAGGCCCCCTAGATGACTAGCGCAAACTGTGTACTGTAAACTCAAGTCAACTTTGGACATGTTAGTAAAGGATACAATGGTTGTGAAGGTTAAGGAGCCCAGATCGTGGATAAGTAATTTAGTAATTGTTGAAAAACCTAAATAGAGAAATAAAGCTAGAGTATTATCAAATTCAACGATTGAACAATTGGATGATAAATTATCTGTGAAAAAATGCTTTTCACTTTTTGACCTTAAAGATGGATTCTGGCAGCCAGAGCTTGACGGAGTCTCTAGTGATCTCTTTTCATTCTCCACTCCATGGGGCTGATATAAGTTCCTAAGGCTGCCATTTGGGGTGCGTTGTGCTCCAGATAAGTTTCAGGAATGGAATGAACAGGCCTTTGGAGATATTAAGGTATTGTGATATACTTCTATGATCTTCTGGTTGCTGCAGAATCAATGGAAGAACACGACAAGATTGTGTCTCAGCTTGTTTAACATGCACAATTTTTAAATGTTAAATTTAATCCTAACAAGCTCCAATATAAGACCTCAGAGGTTCAATTTTTGGGCCATGTGTTTTCTGCAAACAAAATTAGGTCTGATCCAGAGCGAGTTTTAGCTATATCATGTCTACCAGATCCTAGTAATAAAAAAAGAGTTGCAGAATATTTAGGAATGGTCAATTACTTCATACCTCAAATGTCAACACTGATAGCTCCCCTGAGAGAACTACTGAAGGCAGATGTAGCATGGCAGTGGCTACAATGTCACTCGGACTGTGTCAAAACTCTCAAATCTGTGATTATTACTGCACCAGTTCTTTCAAACTTTGATTCATCCAAGCCACTGATGATACAATGTGATGCCTCACATGGCCTGGGATGTTGTATTCTTCAAAATGAACAGCCAGTTGCATATGCTTCACGCAGTCTAACAGAGACTGAAAAGAGCTGTGCTCAGGTATAAAAATATATGTTGGCAATAGTATATACCACAAGTAAATTCCACTTTTATATATATGGCCGCTCTGCAAAAGTCTTTACCGATCATAAACCTATCGTAGCTATCATGGATAAGAATGTAGGTCAAATATTGTCTACTCGCATTCAAAAACTGAAGCTTAAGCTCCTGAAGTATAATCTCAATGTTCAGTATATACCCGGAAAAACCATGTATATTGCAGTTCTGCCCTCACGATCATACATACCTGGTGCAGTTCTTGATAACCCTGGACTTAGTGAAATAGTACACAGTGTAAGTAAGTGAATTCCTATCAGTGAGGCCCGTAAAACAGAATTTATAACAGGCACTCTAGCAGATCCTTTGCTTGATATTGCCATAAACTGTGTGCAAGAAAGTTGGCCTCAAAGACGTGATCATGTTCCAGATTAATGTTGCCTTCATGGGCCCTTACAGAGTGATCTTCATGTGGAAGATGGACTTTTGTTCTTAAATGACAGAATTGTTGTGCCAAGTAAAATAAGGATTATAATACTTAAATTACTTCATGAGGGTCACTTCGGTGTGGAAAAGACTAAATCCAAAGCTAGAAAGTTATTTTTTGGCCTATATATCTAGTGATGTAAAAAGCCATATAACTGATTGTAGGGTGTGTGAAAAATTATGTGTATCTAATAAGAGGGAGCCACTTATCCCCCACCCTGTGCCTAAACTACCATTTCAAAAACTTGGGGCTGATGTTTTTGAATTTGAGTGTCATTACTGTCTCATTGTGATTGACTATTTTTCTAAGTGGCTGGAGGTAATACCATTGCCGACTAAACAATCTCGTGACATAATAAATATTCTCAAAATAATTTTAGCACACATGAAGTTCCCAGGGTGATAATAGCGGATAATATGCCACTTAATTCATATAAATGTCGTACTTTTTCCCAGGACTATGATTTTGAATTCAGATCATCAAGTCCTCATTACCCACAATCCAATGGATTAACTGAACAGGGAGTTGATAAGGATAAGCGAATTCTCAAAAAGAGTAAGGAAGAAGGAAAGGAATACTGGCTGACTCTTCTAGAATATCGCAACACACCTCTCTCAGGACTCGAATTTTCACCATCTCAACTGTTAATGAGACGTCTTGTAAGGACACGTATACCGATTTCCACTGAAAATCTACTCCCAAAGGCAGTACCTGATATGAGTGAACAACTTGTTGCTAAGCAATGCAAGGTGAAAACACATTATGACAAAAAGAGCTCCTTGTAAGCCTGTTGATTTTAAAGACGGCCAAACAGTTATTGTACAAAAAGGTAAAATATGAGAGCTAGCCCTGATTTTGCATAAACATGAGGTTCCTCGCTCATACATTATAAGTGAAGAGTGGGGAAATGTATTGCGTCGAAATACAAAACATCTGAGGCAGTCTAAAAACATCAGTCTCGACTAACTCAGGAGTTTCATACTGATTACCAGGGTGAATTACAAAATACAACACATGGCTCTAATGACAATTTAAATGAGGCTAGCAATACAACTTATTATGAAACCAATAATAATGCAGATGAACCTGTTGTGGATAACGCAAATGTAAATGAATACAGAAGTAATACACTTAAGAGGCTAGCAATACAACTTATTATGAAACCAATAATAGTGCAGATGAACCTGTTGTGGATAACGCAAATGTAAATGAATAAAGAAGTAATACACTTATTGATAACACAAATGATGTAAATGGTATTGCTAAATGTGTAGTAACCAGAAGTGGATGGTGCATTGTAAAACCTAAAAAATATCGATAAAGGGTAGATGTTTTAAGTACTGTATTAGGGAAGTTAAATTATGTTGAGTTGGTAACACCAAATTCATCAGTTATCTCAAAAAATGATAATGTGAGATGTAGTTACTAGTTATCATCAGTGTATGAAACAGTATGATTATGATTCAAGTTGTTAATATAACTATGTTAGTCTAAAGTTTATTATTATTATTATTATTATTATTATTATGCCATTCAACTAGCACATAGTGTTAAAAATTATATTTACAAATAATACATTTTTTAGGAACAAAAACGAAAATCACAGAAATAATTTCACAAATCTTACAGCTCAACTCAAAAATCTGCTCCCAACTACGGTTACAGACTGAGAGTTGCGAGGTGTGAGAATGGAGCTGGGTGTGTCGGTGGGTTGTATGAAATACCGAATGAGGTTGAGGCACCTGGAGTGCCACACGCATAGTGTGGCCGCTACTGATTTGACAACGCCAAACATTGGTAAGAATAGGAAAAGCGATAAACCGGGCGGTATATTTGAACGTCCCAAAAGATCCAACCGGGACACCCGGTCTAGAGACTCAAAATCGGGAAAGTCCCGTTTAATCGAGACACCTGGTAACCCTAGGCTAGACCAGAAACTATTTTACCGATTGGGCTTAAACTTGGTATCTGGGGTTTTCATTGGGTTTTATAGGTTTTTGGAATTATATATTTAACCCTAAAATTAAGGGTAGTTTACTCAAGGACAAAATAAGATAAAATTGATTTTCTAAAAACTCGCTTTAAGGATTTTGATTAAATTACATATATAGACACTGTTTATCATTATTAAGAAGATGGCAATTCTCATTTAATAATGAAAACGACAATGAGGCTACTTTTAATAAGGTAAATTTTCCCATTCTAATAATTTCTTCCCCAACTATTTGAGCTACGAAATAACATATATATTTTTAAAATTGTGATACTATTAAAGATAAAAAATTATTTGAAATATAGTTTTATAAAACAAATAATTTCTGAGCTCTAAGCAAATATAGATACTTTTTAATTCAAGTTTTTGAAAATTAATTTGATTCTTATGCTCTTTGATGAACAAAGATGTTTCTCTTTTCTCAATTTTTCTGTAACAGTGTCCCCAGTTCCTAAGGCCATAGAATAAGAATTAGTTTATATTATTGCATTTATGATCTTTGGATAGTTTATATTATTGCATTTATGATCTTTGGTGCAGTGTTCCTACAACAATATATAGCCAAACTATTTTATTTCACAAATCGATCGAGTTTTTATTAAATGTATATATTAAGATTAAAGCAAAATAACTCTGTATGGTAAACCACACCATTTATTTTTTTAACGTGGTAAAACCAACAGTTCTATAATATCTGTCAAGGAAGTCCTAGGATTTAATGACAACTTTTTTCTCTTCATTTAAAAAGTTTCTCATCTAATGATACTATGATATTAGTATATATATATTCAACAATTGATGATAACACCATACGAAGAAAATTAGACCATGTATTTATACTGAAAACAAATTTTATTTCATTTTTGCAAAAAAAAAAGTAATATTTTTTATAAAAACTACCCAAAAAATGTATTTTTCTTACGTCCCCTAAATCCCCACCTTACGACATGCCAACATTTTCCACAATGAGCGAATTAATTTAGCGATTACGTTTAAACACGGTTTTAAAAGTGATCATGTTTGTTCAAGGCAAGCTATGCCAGGTCAGTTCAAAAAAGTTATTTGTCCTTTGTGCTTCTTTTTAGAGGCTTGGTGATGTCGCAAATATTAACCACGCCATATTATTTAAAATAAATTAACTGGTAAAGTAATCAAAGAAATTAAGGAGGAGTTTTGACACACAAACCCCCAGAAGTTGAGCACTCCTTAATATGTTTAACTACATTTGTTTTCATACGTTACAGTAGTAAATTATTACTTTATTAAAAAGCGAAGTATACGCCCACAACTCACTTTTAAATTAAATTGGCCACATTTTAGAATGATATAATTTGTTACCTAAATTTGATTAAACTAGTAATACAAGTAGTTCTATGAAAAGTAGATCTTGCTCCCTCCATTAAAAAAAAATCTAGGTAATGTACATTATGCTAAGAATTTTGTCATGTTATCATTAGTATAGACTTAATACGTCTTTTTGTATTTCAAAAGGTAAAAGAGTACGTTATTTCATCGCATAATCGTCACACTCCATTTTTTCATTCAAAAAATTTGTTTGTAAAATCTCATAGCATAAATTGTCGCGTGGTAGATTCATGTTCATTGTGTCATTTTTCCATTTAAAGACTATAATATTAAATTCATCAAGTAGGTTTTACCTGTTTCCCCTAATTTAGCAATAAAAACATTTTTCAAAGATTGTTGTTGACGTTTTCCAAAATCTCGTCGTAGGCCTTTTTCTGATGGTTTACTAAAAGAGTGTCATTGTCATTTACATAATTTTGAAGCAGATCAACATCATAGGATGGTTCTATAATGTACTTGGTATTAAGTGAAGTATCAATATTACGTTGTGGTGAAGGCAGACCATAATCCTTAAGATTTTTACCAGAGATTGACTGATTTATTTATTTCAAGAATTGGTAATGTTTCATTATGCATTGTGTCATTGTAAATTATGTTAAGATCAGGAAAATTTATTTACTCATGGTGATAAATATCTTTTGTAAAACTAAAGTTTATGCCTTTGTCACAAATATGAAGGTTCGGATTTATTACAGAAAGTCAATATTACCCAGATATATCCTGAGGTATTCCTGGTAAATCAGATAAAGAGGCTTCTTAATAATATATAATAATTAATATCAATAATATATATAAGCTCCGTGGTATGATCGCACAAGCGCGCTATGCCAACCGAACGGCCACCGCCGTTAGCAATGAAGATGCCAACATTTGCAGATAGAGGGTGTCATGTAGTCGGCACAACGAGCTCTCCAGCCGTTAGTCTCAGTTTTCCAAACTAGAACCGCTACTTTTATATTCAAGTGGCTCCTCATTTGTCCTCACCAGACTGAGTTTTACTTTATTCCAGACCTACTGCTTCACATATAAATTTTGGAAGTACCAGGGATCGAACCCGAAACCTCTGGATCTGTAGCCAGGAATTCTTACCACCACACCACACAGACGGGCCCTTAAATATAGAGAGATACAAAATGTATTAAATATGTTTGCCACACATAGTAGTTTTAAACCTAGCTGTTATTGACAAGTGTGACCAGCGGAGAGAAATAGGAACGATTGTTTCCTTCAGCTATCAGCCTAGCATCATGTTTTAAATTATTACGTATCATACCAGAGACGACGCGAGGTAAATTTTGCACCTGGGTAGGATAATTTTTTTGTGCCCTCTTACATATATGGGGATAGTATAGTATATTCGCCATAGGAGGGGTGGTAACTGACAGCTAGCAAAAAATTACCAGATATACTCTCATGTATACATTCGCCAAACAAAATGTTCTGCAAAACCATATATTGATAGTCAAAATGTTCACAAAAAAAGTATTGTGTTTTTGTTTTAACCGTTTTTACATCTTATAATAGCTGTCACCTACCACATTTATCATTGTGAATGGACTCTAGGAAATAATGTAAGATAGTCCCCAAATCTAAAAACTACAAGCCTAAAGTAACCTGGCCGTGGTAGGAAAATAATCTGAGGGTAGACTCCTCAAATGGTAATTTTACTCCAAATGTTTCACTGCGAGATTGTACAAAAACTGTTAAGATTACAAAGAATGCTATAAGAACATGTTCTGTAGACAATGTTATATATTTTTTATCATTACAAACAGTCTGACATGATGAACAGCTTACGTTATAACTACAACAACAACAAGTTTTATGATGCCATTTTTACAATATGGCAAATGTAAAATAGCTTTAATAAGTGTCACTATATTCTCTTTTACTCACTACAAAAATCTTTACTAATATGTAAAATGTTAGGTTAGTAAATGTCAAAAAGTGAACGGCTGTTATGCTTAGCATTTCCACGTCAGGTTTGTAGTTGTTCCATTCTAGTATAAGTATGTATCGTGCTGTATTTAGTATAGAGTCGCACTTGAAGTGTACTAGGTTTGACCATGAAACTGGCCCTACTTCAGGGTGCACTTTATATTTAATTATTTTTAATCAAGAACCTTAATAAATGTGTAAACTTTGCTTGACACAGTCATTAATTTGATTGTATCTTCATTTTACATAATATGTACATTATAATTATGTTTGTTTGATTTAGTTATAGCTATAGTTAAATAAATATATGTACCAATATAAATTAAATGCATTGTGCTTTATTTAAATGATACATTTCTTTTATTTTATTCATACATTTTTCGCTCTGTTAGAATGTGTTTTTCATCTCATTGATTAAATTTCGCATAATTAGGGCAACTGCTTAGCTGGGCCAAGGTTATCTAGACCCGATGTGTCCCAAGTAACAGGAATCCACTCTATTTTATATTGTGTGTGGGCACCGCATCTTATAGCACGTTCGGACTATCATCATATCTACACTATTGGTGTAGTAATATAATAATCTAGATTTAAGATTAAGTGTAACCACATTCACGCCAAGGAAGAAAAACTTCCCTCCATACACCCAACTGGGATTCGAACACCAAACTCCACTTCACAATCAGTTTAGTCCAGTGGTATTCAACCATATTTGTTAGCGTACCCACAGTTATAATAATTTCTCTTCAACTTTGAACTCCCAAAGTGGTTGGTGCATGGTTCAAGTTATACATATTATATCATATATGAGAGAGAATAGAACGGAAAGAGAGATAAATGTATTTCCCATATTGCATGTCCTTACATCTAGGTCTCTTGTGGCTAGCCCTTAATCTGATACAGGTTATTCAGTGTTACCCCCAGGGATACGCGCACCCCAGGTTGAGTACCATTGGTCTAGTTTATTGCCCTAGACCATAAAAACACCGATGTGGGACACAGATAAGTCAAGAGGTATCGTGGCGCTACGGTCCAATTTAGTTAGGAAGAAACATTATTGGCAGTAATTAATATCATTTTCATGTATTTTCTACGTAAAAACCAAATGATCTGCATCTTTCACTTATAATATCCTAGATCCATCTAGTATTAGATATAGTGTTAAAAATGCACTATATATTTCGGTATGGGCTAGAGCAAGTTGTTACTTTCAATGTCTCAATCTCACATAATTATGGCTCTGACAAATATGAACATGGGAGAGGTGTGAATGATGCTAGTAATAACATTCAGTATACAACCAGTCCCTGTGATGTATATAGTGAAGGTGTAGCTTGTATGATCAGTTATTGTGTACATTTCGGTGGACGTAGCAGACTGATGTACAATAGTATACACCCTGATTTTGGTTGGAAGAACAGTAGAGAAAATTCAAACATATTTCTTTTAAGCTAACATTGATAAAATTTTACTATATTATGTATTAAAGAAGTGTGTTACGTTGGTTTGGGCATTTTAAGGGGATGAGTGTGGCTCAAGTGACGAAGCAAATATAGGAAGGTAAAATTGGGGAACAAAAGG
>CABFOV010010408.1:0-16308 GCA_902141375.1 Timema poppense
CAACTGTAACTGGACGTATGGATAGTGTACCTGACTGACACAGGGTACAACTGTAATTGGACGTATGGATAGTGTACCTGACTGACCCAGGGTACAACTGTAACTGGACGTATGGATAGTGCACCTGACTTTGACCAGTGACCCGGGACCCACCGAGCGTAGAGCACCGATGAGGCTGAAATCCTGTTATTGGTTTAAAGTTTGTCACGTGAGTACTTTTTGTCTCTTGTTTATCAGCGAACGCGTAAATCCACATTAATACAACACTTGGTCAAAGAAACAACTAATGCTACGAATGGTTCCTATAAACTCAGTTGTATTATTCATGTGTGTCCCTCTGATCAAATGGTGTGGGTCGTCTGTATCGTGCCACTCCATACTTCACATCATAAGATCAGAACTGGGCAGTAATGGATGTCACTGTCTCGTCGAATCTTCCATGAATAGTCACGTGTAGACAAAGATGAACACTGTCCGCAGTGGTGGCTTGCGGCCTACCAACTCAATAATAATAATAATAACTTTCTTAGCACCTAGTCTTGCTACCCGTTAGGGCTATACGCTTAATTTATAATTACGCTATTGGGTTAGGAATTGGGAAGGTTGAATATAGAGGAAATGATCCCGTATCTGCGTAGAGGTAGAGTAGAAAACCATTTAGGAAAAAAACCTCAGTTCAGCCGAGTGAGATTCGAACTTAGATCTTCCCGTCCTCAGCAGTCTAGCTCAACACGAAACTAACGCGTTAGCTAACTACTCCACCGGGGTGGGTCCTCCAAGTTGGTAAAGGGGTTGGGGTGGGGGTGATCGTAACTAAAGCCTATTACATATAAGGTAAACCCAGGAGAGACGGCTCACAGTTAAATAACTCATATAATTAAAACTAAGGACATAACAACACAGTAAAGAAACAGCAGTGCATTCTCTGTACTATACTGTTTAAGAAAAAAATATATCATAAGGAGGGAACACATTTAAATACGTTTTAAGTAAATTTTTCGAAAGCACCATTTTTTGCCATCTCTCCTACATAGTAAGATGATGCATTGTGGGTAGGAGAGATGGCTTATGGGAAATTACACGAGGAAAGATTAACAGATGTAGTAGGGCCTACTTAATAAATCTAAGAATACATTTCTATTTATTTACTGACGTACAAAAGTTATTTTACTAATTATAAAGGAATACAAATAATTAAAATTGAATTGTGAGCATTTTGTACTTAACTGACGAGATTTCAAATGTAGGAAAGCTGATCGTTAGAGAAAGTTGTGTGAACTTCCTAAGATATAGTAGGCATAAGAAAGTGGGGTGTTGGGCTACAGCATGGAGCCATCTTTTAAATACTTGTTTCAAAGAGAAATAAGGGAAACTGAATGCGCATGGGGGTTGGGGGTATTATTGTTTATAAAGAAGTGCCGTGGTCTTTATTAAAACTGTATGTAAGTTAAATATTTTTGTTGCCATATTATCAAGCTCGTATGGCGACCGAGTGCATGCAGTTTTAATAGGGACATCCGCATGACACTACTCTATAAACCATCACTTCCCATCCAATTGTTTCATTTATCCTCCTTTCCCTTCAAAGGCGATGCCACTTTTCAGCATTTTCTTCCTTTCCCTCTCTACATTCTTGAAGATTTTATTTCAAAATTCTTTCAGACTTTTCTTTTCTTCCACACAAAGAACGCGTCTGTTGGTGTACCGAACAGGTGTGAATACAAAGAACACGTCTGTTGGTGTACCAAACAGGTGTGAATACAAAGAACACGTCTGTTGGTGTACCGAACAGGTGTAAATACAAATAACACGTCTGTTGGTGTACCGAACAGGTGTGAATACAAAGAACACGTCTGTTGGTGTACCGAACAGGTGTAAATACAAATAACACGTCTGTTAGTGTACCGAACAGGTGTAAATACAAATAACACGTCTGTTGGTGTACCGAACAGGTGTAAATACAAAGAACACGTCTGTTGGTGTACCGAACAGGTGTAAATACAAATAACACGTCTGTTGATGTACCGAACAGGTGTAAATACAAAGAACACGTCTGTTGGTGTACCGAACAGGTGTAAATACAAATAACACGTCTGTTGGTGTACCGAACAGGTGTAAATACAAAGAACGCGCGCGGTCTCCCTTACCTATGACAATGCCGCGGCATCTCTCCTAAACAGATAACCTCTCAAACCAGTATCTTACAGCTGTTTTAACAGTTGCAGAGTAGATGCTCCGTGTCGAGCAGCAAAGCCGCAGCAAAAACGTACCCTTAGGGCAGGGGTCCCCAAACCTGTGCCCACCAAGCCTTTTGCGTCTGCCCGCAACTTTTTGACTACAGCAGGAAAGTTGTTGACTTATCATTTTAATATGTCACTTTTCCGACTAAAATCAAGCTTGTGCTTATCTCCAGTTATGCTGTTCTCAAGAAGTTGGTGATTGAAAGCCCCCCCTGTTTCCAATCCCTCCCTTTCATACCTTTCTTTGCCGGCTCATTTACAAAGTGTACTTTATTACTCGGAACTATCATTAAACTCACTAATAACATGCTAGTACTTCTTATTTCCTTTGTAAATATACTGACATGGGTTTACCCAGCTTTGTCGCCTGAATAAACACAGAATAGATATATATTTTTTAAATGTACAGGTACCTAAGTACCAAAATGGTGATGGGTAGTTAAATATTTCCTTGTGTATTTATTTAGGTTTTGTTAAAATCGTAAATAGTACAGTAATTTTTTTAAATTTATTGACAAAGACTTTTGGTTTGCTGAAAATTGTTTCAATTGTTTAAACTGGTTTTGGACTAACTTTGCGTGTGTGTCATTTGCGTTATTTTGTATGAGAATATTTTTTTAAATTAAATTTTAAACTCACAATTTTTTTTAGTAATATGTATTTTCGTGTGTGTGTGTTATTTGCATTATGAATTATATTCGATTATAAATTGACTACAGTTAGTTTTGAATGTGCTCTAAGTTACAAAAAGGTTGGGGACCTCTGCCTTAGTGTACCAAGAGTGCGTAAAGATGAATGATTGATTGGCTCACCCTCCATGACGTAGACAATGCTGCCAACATCGCCCTCCTTGATGATGAGACTCCCGGCCCGGTACTCGACGGGGTACATGCAGTCCACTATCTCCCGGATCTGAGTCAGTTCCAGGTTCTTCATGAAGTCATTGTCGAGGATGGCCGCCTTGATCAGCTCCCGAGATCTGGAACAAGTGTTTGTCAGGTTACCGCGGGATTCAAACTACTCTCCAGACTTTTACTTGGAACATGTCAGTGTCTGCATGGTCTAAGGCGTCACTCGGGCAACTGATGATGATGGGGAGAGCAGAGTTCGAATCCTGGTCGGGTGTACTGAGGGCGTCACGCGTTTGGTGACTTATGTACATATTTACAGCTCAATAGATACCTCGATCATATCTGTTTTTGACATCGGGAACCTGAACCTTGTCTTATTACTTAGCGTTCATACATTCGCCGACTAACGTAAATTAAAAATAGAGTGTGGCTTCGCGATTGAAAATTAGTACATTTTAATATGATAAATGTTTTTATTACAAAAATAAAATAATAATCGGTTTGGTAGAACTAGAGAAAATGCTGTCTAAATTAATTGTCATTATTTGAAATTGAGACTTCCCTCTTAGAATATTTTTGAAATTTGAAATTTCTGTGCACATCCTAGTTGTATAAAAAACTTTCGTTGTTAAAGGTATCTGCTAACGTTTTAAACATAAATATATATTATGTGTATAATATTATATATATTTATATATATTATTTTTAAATATATTCATACCATATACAAGTTGGTTAAAAATAATATTTTTTCATTATTTCTAACCAGCTTTTCCAAAGCTTTTATAGCGAAGGGGGGAGGGTGATTGGAGGTGGGGAGACTAAACAAGCATACAGAAGTTGAGAATTAATATTTATGTTGATCTAGGTTTCTGTGTGTAGGGTTTTTATGATAATATACACAAGGTAGTATTTAAAAATATAATTAAAAAACATGAAATAGACTAAGTTTTTCTCTTTATTTTAGTAATTTTATATATTTATTAATATTATTTAAATTTATCCAAATAAAAATAAAATAATAATTTTTTGTTTTTATTAAANAAAATATTGTAGTCAAAATACAGCATCACAAATGTATTATTTATCACAATGATTTTACCAAAACATGTATTTTAAAATATTCTTCATTCAAAGCTTAAGTCAATCTATCAGTACAATAATTATTTGTTGTTTTTAAAAGATAAGAAAAACTGTATGGAATTGTATGGAGTATTTTTCGATATAATAAAAAAAAGTCTATAAAATGGAAACAGAACATTTGAATCACTTTTTTTTAAATGACGAGAATTGAATTTTATATTAAATTTTGACCTCAGTTTTGTCTTTTTATTAAAAAAAATAATAATGAGGGGATGAGAGTACAAGTCGTATAAGTGAAATTTTCTAAAATGTTCACCTTAGTGCATGGTCTCAAAGCCTTCAGTGTGTTTTGTTCAGGGGAAAATATGTATAAGTGAATTCATGCTAGGGGACCTGGTGGTCTAGGGGTAAGGTGTCGGACTTCTGTGCTGGGGTCCGGGGTCCAATCCTCGGTCCCGGCACAGATTTATCTGATTATCAAACCCTTCCCTCACCTCTGACAAGACATCTTGTGAATGTGGGGAATGCCAGGCCTCCACCGTGGTTCGGATTCCACGTTAAACTGTAGGTCCTCCATTTCATCTCACAATCACCCTACCATTACACATTAGCGTAAGTGCGTATAACCCGAACGGGTAGTAAGACGCGGTGCTAATAATAATAATAATAATAATAATAATAATAATAATAATAATAATAATAACACTGACAAAAATAATGTATAGTTTTTATTACTTTTTGAAATGATTTTTTTGTCGTCATTTTCCAAATTGTCAAATTACGTGAACCACCCTTGTAACCAGTGGGGGCTTGTGGCTAAAATTAGTGGGGGTGCTGCTCCAGAATTTTTTTAGCCTTTGTTTTAAAATTGTGTAAAAGGAAAAAACCATGTATAAAAAGAAAATTTATCCAGGAACTTGATAAAATCTTAACAAAAAAACTTTTTAACTTACTTTAACTTAAATTGTTACAGTTCAAGCTTGATCTAATCATTTTAAAATGAACTCCACTCAACTTGTTTTAATTTGTGAAAAAAGTTCAATAATTTTCTCCTTCATCTCAGGATGACAATTGAGGAAATTTTCTCCATTGAAAGTACTGCAAGCGCATTTAGTCTTTCTGTTAAATAAAATAACCGAAAAAAAAATGAATCAAATAGAATATCTGGAAGCAGAATAATATTCTAATTCTACACTCTTCTACACTTTATCACATTCAAGAATATGGTACNTGTTAAATAAAATAACCGAAAAAAATGAATCAAATAGAATAGCTGGAAGCAGAATAATAATCTAATTCTACACTCTTCTACAGTTTATCACATTCAAGAATATGGTACACGGTTTTTAAGCACAACACACGCTGAGTAAAAAAAAACTTCCTTCCACCATTATACCAGAGTCGGAACTGCGAGATAAACAGTGATTTCTCTACCTGGCAGTCCCACCTCTCTCCCCACCCCCTCCTATGTGCGCATACGCACAACAGTCAAACACCACGCCTCTGGCACTGTGGAGCGCACAGTTCCATACAAAGATTTTTGTATCTTTTTCATAAACTGGAGGATGGCTACTGAAATACTGACATTAAGCTTAAGGAATATATATTGTACTACAAAAATAAAAAAAGAATTAAAGAAAAAAGGCCTCATTATATTAAATGTTATCGATAATATCAAGTAGAAATAGAGGGTACTGCCTATACACGAGCCGCCACTGCTTGTCGCGGATGACATTGAACCGACACTTTATAGACGGTTAAGAATGATTATTCTGGTAGCCTTTAACCAAAACCAACTAAAATATTCAATTTTTATTTCACAGTATCAACTTTTTTCAAAGTATGTAATCTTCTAATCGAATCAGTGTTTAAAAACATTTCAATTGGCAAGTATGCCTATTCACATAATGAATCCATGGGGTGTATGTCGGACCTACCGGTGTTCCTTCTCCCCCTTCGCGGTACCCTAGACTCTAGAGAGTTGACATTTAGTATGGACTCTATGGATCACGCCATCTTTATGAGAGAAATCCAAAACTTGATAAATCCAAAGTGGCGGATCTAACCTGGCAGATGTTATGGAGAATCACATCTTTATAAGAAAAAAATTTGAAACTTTAAAGATCAAAAATTGCGTATTTAATATGATGGAGTAGGCCTATGCCATGTTTATGAGAAAAAATCTGAAACTTGAAGAATCCAAAAATGGAGTATCTAATATGGTAAACAATATAACGTATGCCATTTTTATGGAACAATAAATCCAAAACTTGAAAAATTAAAATGGCGTATCTAATATGATGGATACCATGGAGTATGCCATATTTATGAGAAAAAAAATTGAAACTTTAAAAATCCAAGATGGCAGACAGACACAACGTATCCCGATAGCCTGGAAGAAACATAGACACAAATTTTGCTACCTCTGTTTTGGAGAATCTAAAAATAGATAAAAACAACATGGAACAGACTTAGCCCCAAATTCAAAATTATGTTTGTCCGAGGCAGGGCAATCCTCTAGCTTTAAAATAAAATAGAAACCAAATGCAGCATAATGCTGTCCACTAGCTCTACGTGCACATAATGCTGTCCACTAGCTCTACGTGCACATAATGCTGTCCACTAGCTCTACGTGCACATAATGCTGTCCACTAGCTCTACGTGCACATAATGCTGTCCACTAGCTCTACGTGCACATAATGCTGTCCACTAGCTCTACGTGCACATAATGCTGTCCACTAGCTCTACGTGCACATAATGCTGTCCACTAGCTCTACGTGCACATAATGCTGTCCACTAGCTCTACGTGCACATAGAGTATCAAGAGTCCTGAAAATACTTCCAATATAACATTTCACAGCTATCCAAACAAAACCAAATCAATTACCGTAATACAAACCCCCTTCCAACATTAGCATTGAGTGCAATAAAAAAAAACTTTATGTAAATACTAAAATGACACATAAACAATTATATTATACGAGTAATACTAGTTCAAGTACCTGGCGTTGCCCGGGATAAATATTTTTAGTTTAAGGGGGGAAGGGAGGGGTATGGGGCTGTAGGGGACGCGAGAAAAGGGCAGTGTTTTTGCAGTTTTTTTTATAGAAACACTTTTATTGGTCAAAATAACTAAAATATTGTTGCAGTATAAACATATAGTATGATTTTCTTCACACGTTGACCTCAACAGTTGTTGAATATCTATCAAGAGTGACCTGGAATTTAATGACAACTTATTCTCTTCATTTAAAAAGTCTCATCTAACGCCGCTGTGCTCATGACAGATATGTAACAACTGTTGAAATACACATGTGAAGAAAGTTAAACTCTATGTTTATACTGGAGCAATATTTTAACTATTTTGGTCAAACAAATATTTTGCTATAAAAAGTGCAAAAACCGTGACCTTTTCTCGCGTCCCCTATAGCCCCACCTTAATGACTGTACGTGTAAGAAAACTTTAACTTTTAAAATTCCAGCTTCTAGGTGAACATGTTCGTGTACAGAGACCACTAATTTTTAAAATGTCAAACCCCTGCGTGAGGTAGATATCGCGCAATTCTCATGACAGACAAACATTTCCTTTTATTATTATTATTATTTATTATTATTTAGCACCGCGTCTTACTACCCGTTCGGGTTATACGCTTTAAGTACTAATTACGCTAATGGATTAGGAATTAGGAAGGTTGAATTAGAGGAAGTAAACCCACATTTGCGTGGAGGGAGAGTGGAGAACCATTTAGGAAAAACCACCCCCAGTTCACCCGACCGAGATTTGAACCTCGATCTCCCCGTCCTCAGCAGTCAAGCTCAACACAAGCGCGTTAGCCAACTACGCCACTGAGGCGGGTTTCATTTTATTAATAATCTAGAAAACATATTGTTCTGACGTGGTGCAGTGATTTTAGTCCAAGAGTGTTATCAACCAAGATTCTGTTTCTCAGATCATTGATTAAAGAGTAATCCACGGTACAGTAAGCCCCGCATCGGTGAACAGGTAGATTAAATGCCGGGTGCATCTGATCTGTTTTTCCTGAGACGTGGAGTTTGATGTTCGAATCCCGGCTGGGTGTTCTGAGAGAGCTATTGTTCTTGAATTCTATCTTACTCACACCAATAGCGTAAATTAAAATGCGTAATGAAGAAGTCTTAATAAGAGTAGGTGAGAAGAGATCCATTTTGGACGTGACTCTTCGGCGCAAAGCAAACTGGATCGGATGCATCCTCAGGAGGAACTGTCTTCCGCACGACGTCATAGAAGGAAAGGTTGAGGGAAAGAGGAGCTTATGAAGAAGGAGGATTCAAGTATTGGATGACTTGAAGGAAAGAAGAACATTCTGGGAGCTGAAGGAGGAGGCAGAGGACAGGGAGCGTTGGAGGTTTAAAAAAAGAACAAAAGGAATGGACCTGCCGTAAGACAGAACACATAATAATAATAGCCCGGAAAGTTAGACGTGATGGATAAGCAAGTAAAATGAAACTAAAGCTAAAAGTACCCACGACACAATTTTATTTAGCACCGCGTCTTAATACCTGTACAGGTTATACGCATATGTACTCATTACGCTAATGAGTTAGGGATGAGGAAGGTTGAATTCATAAGAAGTGTACCACTATTTACGTGGAGGGAGAGTGAAAACAACTTTGGAAAAACCACCATCAGTACACCCAACCGGGATTCGAACCCCGATCTCCCCGTCATCAGCAGTCTAGTCTAAGACAATAGTGACGCCTTAGACCATGCAGCCCCCGAAGCTGGTCACATTATTTGCTGTACAAGATGTCATCGTGTGAACATAAGAGCTTGTCCAGATCTACTTTTCGAGGAGAAAAGATCGCCTGCCTATCTTGGCCATTTTAATGGTTCAACTCTTGGGTTGTAAACCTAGATAATCTCGCCTGTCTGACGTGTAGGCCTTACTTGTTAAAAAATATGAACATTCAAATACTTTAGGCAAACAGTTGTAACGAAAACGAAATCAAACCCAAAATATAAAGCTTTTCGGCTGTTTAAAACCTAAAATCCAACTTGAAAACACGTTTATTTTCCTTTAACATAAGCAGGTAGTAAGACGCTGTGCTAAAAAAACACTTATTTTTCTATACGCATAGCCTTAAGGGAAGAATCGGTAAATATTTATTAAAAATACTGTTTACAAATATGTTTCGTTATTATTTAACCACAAATAATAAAATAAGCCATCATAATGTGCATAAATGGTATGTGAGCTCATATCCCGCGTGAAGAGACACTGGGTAAAATTTGTGTGCGACCAATTTGACCAAGAAGTTGTGACATTTCTGACGCAAAATTTTGTTGAGAGGTACAGCACAGCATTCATAGGAAGAGTCTATTAGAGAATATATATATATATATATACTTTTTTTTTTGCTAACGTGATAACATTTTATTATTAATAGGTATTAATATCATTTATCAAACGTGACAGTTGCAGAATGCATAACTTAACGTATGAATACTTGAAAGTATCTTTTCTAGTTGCCATAAATGGGTCTTCTTATGCGAATGGAATTGTATATAATACACAGTGTTTATAAAAGAACTTCAAGGTTTCTAAGCAAATTTTATTAGTGAAAAATACAAAATATTGCTAAAGTGAATATATATATCATGAAAAGTCATATCTAAAAAAAAGGTGACTAGTACACTTCGATATGTGCCCCATTCTACTGCACCTGATGGATTTAATATGAATTTTTAAAATCGCAGAGTTATTTTAGAAACACCCTGTATTTATGTACTAGTTAAATTTATTCTTACCGGGCCGCCTCTTAACATTAAGAAACACCCGGAAAACGTCAAAACTTTTAGAGAAGGTGCGTGATTAAATATGTGATGACAGATGTGACAATCTAATATTTTACAAGCCATCACTTCAGACAGCAAATTAATTCAATGCCGTTACTTATGCAAAGCATTTCCTTGTGGTACTAACGCTACTAGAGCCATCAATATTAGTCACTCTTTAAAACTCGTGATGAAGAGCGCAGTAATTGGCCATCGTGACAAGAACAGTCGCAGTTCTGTAAGAACAAGAGCAGCGAGGATGTTGCTGAGTGGAGGCGATCTCCCATAGAGAAACCTGCGCCCGCTCCATCACGTACCTTGCTCGATGGCGTGGGCGTCATTCTCTGCAGATCTAGTAGACGAGACACGGATAGAGTACGAGGGACCAAGGTCAATACAGGTTAGGTCACTTTGTTATTACTATTATTAGGAGGATTCAACGAACACTTTCTGGACCAACTGATTTGATCAGCACACGACTGTCTTACCGACTAACTAACTTGATTCTATAACAAACGCAACACGCACTCTCCTACGATCATCAATTCATCACTGAGAAAAGGAGAACTCACAATTCAAACAACTAAATCAGTACAGACCGTGATTTGAATCGAACCCAAGGCTCTCATCTCGGTATAAATGCCTTGCTGTATCGATTGAGCTAAGGAGTCAAGCAGGCTATGTCACCAGTCACTTCAGCCATCTTGGTTTGAACATTAATATTTCAACTTTCATTTTTCTATGATGTTGATCAGTAAAAGGCATGGCGTAATATTATTAAGTTTGAACTATGTTTTAAGAATGTATTCAATTTAAATATAAATATATGGACAAATAATAACAATTTTGGGCACATTACTGTTGGGCCACGTTCACCTGTGTTTAAAAGGGCAGAGTTTATCCAACATTACAGTTGGGCCACGAGTTCCTTCTTGGGAATTGTAAACAAGGCGTACTGGTGTACTAAATCGACCCAGACTGTTGTGGTATAGGTTGGTTATGAATGTTACAAGCTGAGCTAAATACAGCACGTGATGGATAGTAAGACACAACAAAATGCTAAGCTAACCTTACCGGTACCTTACCTAACCCAAACTAACCTATGGCACAACACGACCCTAACCTAGACAAACCTAACCAAATATAAGGCAAAAGGATTGGGGAGCCTAGTTCGGATTAACCCTTAAGTCAGTGAACGTGGAATGACGATAATCCTCCTGATCAGTGACTATGGCCCAACTAAGCTGTGACGATAATCCTCATGATCAGTGACTATGGTCCAACTAAACTGTCACGATAATCCTCATGATCAGTGACTATGGTCCAACTAAACTGTCACGATAATCCTCATGATCAGTGACCTTGGTCCAACTAAGCTGTGACGATAATCCTCATGATCAGTGACCTTGGTCCAACTAAGCTGTGACGATAATCCTCATGATCAGTGACCTTGGTCCAACTAAGCTGTGACGATAATCCTCATGATCAGTGACCTTGGTCCAACTAAGCTGTGACGATAATCCTCATGATCAGTGACTATGGTCCAACTAAGCTGTGACGATAATCCTCATGATCAGTGACTATGGTCCAACTAAGCTGTGACGATAATCCTCCTGATCAGTGACTATGGTCCAACTAAGCTGTGACGATAATCCTCCTGATCAGTGGTCTTAGCCCAACTCTAATGCACCGAACATTTTCATTTAAAGCACGTATAAGCCTATATTTCATCCTATTTACATAGAAGGTTATGATAAACTTAACTGTATGCAGCAACCCCTTCAGGTTTGTTGCAGCACTAGACCTTTTAAGCACAAGGTCAACGTTAGCTAGTAGGACGGGGTTCAAATCCAATACAGGTACTCTGGGTTTCTATTTTGCCATGCTCATGTGATTATAACTCCTCTAAGGAGCAGTGTTTCTCGGTGTGTGGTAGCCGAGTAGCGAGTGGTAGTTCTCAATCCCCACTGATCCAGGTTTCAAGTAGCGGTTCTAGTTTCTCAGTGTGTGGTAGCCGAGTAGCGAGTGGTAGTTCTCAATCCCTACTGACCCAGGTTTCAAGTAGCGGTTCTAGTGTCTCAGTGTGTGGTAGCCGAGTAGCGAGTGGTAGTTCTTAATCCCCCCTGATCCAGGTTTCAAGTAGCGGTTCTAGTGTCTCAGTGTGTGGTAGCCGAGTAGCGAGTGGTAGTTCTCAATCCCTACTGATCCAGGTTTCAAGTAGCGGTTCTAGTTTCTCCATCTGGGCGAGGATCGTCTCGACTTACGCCACTGTGGGTGGAAATTGCCCGCGTCGTCTCGACGTAAACATTGTAATTATATGCGTGGATATCAAGTTCATTGGGCGGACAGTAAAACGATTTATAAATGTCGATGATCTCGATATTTTGGAACCTGTTTGTGTTCTTAATTTTACAGGTGGGAACCTTTTTAGAGCGGTGGACTATTCTTGGTGGAGGCCCACAAGTGTGGCCTAAGTTTACGAACTTTTTTTTAACGCCACGTTCTACTACTTATTCAAACTATATGCATAAGTAATAATTAGGCTAATGGGTTGGGATGAAGAAATTTGAATTTAGAGGAAATGTACAAGAATTTCCATGTAGGAAGAGTGGGAAAAAAATTTGGTGAAAAACTTCAGTACACCCCACTGTGATTCAAACCCCAATCTCCCTGTCATTTATACGAAACACGAACGTGATGCCTTAGACCATGCGGTAACCTAAGCAGGTACCTAATTTATGTTAAAGATAACCGTATTATATCTGCGAATATTCAGATTAATTATTAAGAGCACTCATCACATGTCCATCAACTCTATGATTCAGTTGGCTCGAAGTCGGTGACCTGGCGGTCTAGGGGTAAGGTGTCAGACTTCTATGCTGGCGGCCGGGGTTCAATCCTAGGTCCCGGCACAGATTTATCTGATTACCAAACCCTTCCTTCACCTCTGACAAGACATCTTGTGAATGTGGGGAATGCCAGGCCTCCACCGTGGTTCGGATTCCACGTTAAACTGTAGGTCCTCCATTTCATCTCACAATCATCCTACCATTACACATTAGCCTAAGTGCGTATAACCCGAACGGGTAGTAAGACGCGGTGCTAATAATAATAATAGTTGGCTCGAAATCGTATTTTTACACGAACACTATTGCACGTGGATCATTCCTGGCTAGACATTAATGGAGATAGAGAGTTACTAGATGTTCCTAATAGAAAACATTGTTGAGCTATTAAATGATATTTGGATAGAAACTGCAAAGGTCATTAATGACCATTTTAAAATGGCTTCACAGCTAATAATTGTACACAAATCTTCATTCTGTCATAATGACATACTGTAGATATTAACAAGAAACTTTGCTACTTTGTCCACCATTGTCACCCGGAAAATTTCGAGTGATCATTCAAATATGAATGCACTGCACACATTTCTGTTATATTGTAGTTATTTTCTTTTCCCTTCAACTCCCATACCTCACGTGAGCCGGGAGCTAAGATGGGCCTGATGTGATTAACCCCCTTAATAGCTCGTCTCACCCAAGGGGAAGCACCTATCTTGGGTAGGCAATAATATATCTCAAACCAGACGTTGCTTTCTGTAGTCCACTAAAAAACAAATGAGCGTGTGACCAGAGAAACCATTTTACCATATATCAGAATAAAAAGAACAACATTAAAAGATTATTATTTTTAAATTAAAAATCTTTTAAACCGCTCTCCAATATCGCTATTGCCAACTGAAGAATGCATAAAACCACACTCGATCAGTTTATGGTTTGGGTGACCTGGTGGTCTGGGGGTAAGGTGTCAGACTTCTGTGCTGGCGGCCGAGGTTCAATCCTCGGTCCCGGCACAGATTTATCTGATTACCAAACACTTCCTTCACCTCTGGCAATACATCTTGTGAATGTGGGGAATGTCAGGCCTCCACCGTGGTTCGGATTCCACGTTAAAATGTAGGTCCTCCATTTCATCTCACAATCACCCTACCATTACAACATTAGCGTAAGTGTGTATAACCGGAACGGGTAGTAAGACGCGATGCTAATAATAATAATAGTTTATGGCTTGAGCGATATATGGTATTTAGCATCTCGTTTAATCGGACACTATGGTGAGGTAGGATAGCTATTTTTTACTAACAATATTAGGTTTCTGGCTACCAGCATCAATCTTCGCACACTTGGGAAACATGTATTTTTGTACAAAATTTCGCCCAGGCCCCATCTATTAGACACTGGGTTTCAAAATGGCTGCACGTGTAGGGAAAATGAAAATCGTCGAGACTGGGTATTTTTGTTACTAATAAGTCTGCTTAGAGGCTATGAATAATGGAATGTGACAAAAAAAAATTAAATAATTTTATTTAAAGATACATAGTTATACACTATCAGTACACGCTCCATCTTACATACATAGTGACACCCACGGGCGATTGTGCTTCTGTCATTTTTACAAGATGACGAGCATTTTGTTTTGCATTTGCAGGAAATTGGCTCCTGACATTAGACAGATGCTTCTGGAAGATTTGTCCATAAGGGTGCATATCCCTTCATTGATACTTTTTTCCTATCCACAATCGTCTGGGTTGGGTAGTGTTGGATGACTCGTTAGACATTGGCGCCAGATGTCAGCCTGTAAAGAAGCAGGTTTTATATGCTGTCTCAATGCCGCAGATGTAGGTGGAACATTTTCAATTGAACGGTTGTGTCTCGTAAACAGAATTTTTCTGCATTCGTTGATGTCTTCAACTAGGCTAAACTAGTTTTGTTGTACATAAGTATAGTAAACCGTTGAAATATGTAGTATTCATTATCCGACATGTCACATAAAACTGCTCGACAACCGAATAAAAACTGGTATTACCTCATCATATATATTCCATGTTTTCCAAGTAGTCACCTTTCCTATTCCGGCAAATGCTGATACTGTATTATACCCTTGTATGAGGCGGGAGTTAGAGCATCACATTTTTCTTTTGACCCTGAATTAGCTAAGTGATGAATGGCTTATTCTTGCCTGTTCCAAATTCTAACCACAATTCCTCCATTCCTATTGCCAGCAGTTACCGGAATGCAAATAAAGCAATCACATACACATCTGAATCAACTGTCACAGTGATTACTTTTCGAAGATCACTTGTAACTGCATGTTTAACGTGCAACAGTAATCTAGCATCAGCTTCTTCACGTGACGACGGTGTGTTCAATTGAAGCTGATATGGCGTGTGTTTCAAAGTATATTAATGAGTGCACATCACTAATTTATTTCTGGTATAGCCTCAGTGAGATAATGGAACAATTGAGACTTATTTGCATATACCATTAAAAAGTTTGAAAATATCGTCGGAATTGTTGTGCATGCTTAAATAATAGCCGTCTGCCCACTACCACGAGACTTACGTGCGTCTGACTTTAAACTGCCACCAATATACCTGTCAAACACAACATCGATACGTGTTCTATCTCCAAGACGTAGAAAATATGGAATAAAAATGCTGTGTGCATATTGTACAAATGTTTTTGCATCATGTGTTGGTAATATGTGTATCAGTGCTGCACCGTCGATGTGAATCGCGGTAACGCTTCTGATGACTTTCACTCACCTGGCAGTTGTTTGTACCAGTGAAAACTACTTTCTGTTATTTTAATAACAGCAGATTTTTGAGAAGGCTTTCTGAGATATCCAAATTCGAAATGGACGGATGATAGTTATGGTTCTCGTGAGGAAAAAAAAAGCTATCCTCGTCTCCTTTTCGTGTTTGACATTCAACATATAGCTTACAAAATATATTTACATACAGTTTCAAATTTACAATGGTTTCTTTTCCTAAGAAACTACTGTCACAGATTTTATCTTGAAGGGTGTTATATTATTTGATTTCAAAGTACTATGGATATAAGTACTACAATTTATTAATATATCTTTCACCTTGGTGTTATACTAATCCTGACTGGTTTTATTTGCCGATAGCACAGTCTTTGCTGATTCTTCCCCGACCATAACGTTAGTAACCAGACGTTCCCCCTCAAATGGATTTCCATATTTACGAAAAGTTGCTAGCAGTGCAACGGTGTGTGTATTAAATTGGTTCTCAAATGATCTCAGTGCGGCTCAACGGATTACCATGAATATCATTATTTGGTGTGCTGGCTAAGTCCTCATATTCAGTTATTATTTTTGAAATCTTTGGTCCGGCAACCATCCATTTTTGCAGTGCACTTTTATTATCAAGAAAAAGATTTACAAAATATATACAGAGCCAACGGTTATAAAAAGGTTAGTACACCGGATCACCATACAAAGCGACCGGCTG